>CAUYLG010062836.1:0-104906 GCA_963573385.1 Cacajao melanocephalus | reverse complement strand
GTAACAATTGTGAATGGGAGTTAACTTATGATTTGGCTCTCTGTTTGTGTATTATTGATGTATAGGAATGCTTGTGCTTTTTGGACAGCAATTTCGTATCCTGAGACGTTGCTGAAGTTGCTTATCAGCTTAAGGAGATTTTGGGCTAAAACAATGGGGTCTTCTAAATATACAATCATGTTGTCTGCAAGTAGAGAAAATTTGACTTTCTCTTTTCCTAATTGAATACCATTTATTTATTTTTCTTACCTAATTTCCCTGGCCAGAACTTCCAATACTATGTTGAATAGGAGTGGCGAGAGAGGGCATCCTTGTCTTGTGTGGGATTTCAAAGGGAATGCTTCCAGCTTTCACCCATTCAGTATGATATTGTCTGTGGGTTTGTCATAAATAGCTCTTATTATTTTGAGATACGTTCCATCAATACCTACTTTATTCAGTGTTTTTAGCATGAAGGGTATTGAATTTTATCAAAGGCCTTTTCTGCATCTACTGAGATAATCATGTGGTTTTTGTCACTGGTTTTGTCTGTTTATGGATTTGAATATGTTGAACCAGCCTAGCGTCCCAGGGATGAAGCCAACTTGATCATGGTGGATAAGTGTTGTAATGTGCTGCTAGATTTAGTTTCCCAGTATTTTATTGAGAATTTTCATGTCAATATTCATCATGGATATTGGCCTGCAATTTTATTTTTTTGTTTTGTCTCTTCCAGGTTTGGGTATCAGGATGATGCTTCCATATAAAATGAGTTAAGGAGGAGTCCCTCTTTTTCTGTTGTTTGGAATAGTTCCAGAAGGAATGGTATCAGCTTCTCTCTGTAACTCTGGTAGAATTTTTTGGTTGGTAGGCTATTAATTCTTGCCTCAATTGCAGAACTTCTTATTGGTTTATTCAGGAATTTGACTTCTTCCTGGTTTAGTCTTGGGAAGGTTTATGTGTCCAGAAATCTATTCATTTCTTCTAGATTTTCTACTTATTTGTGTAGAGGTGTTTATAGTATTCTCTGACAGTAGTTTGTATTTCTGTGGTGATATCACTTTTATCATTTTTTTGTGTCTACTTTATTCTTCTCTCTTTCCTTTTTTATCACTCTGGCTAGTGGTCTATTTTGCTAATCTTTTCAAAAAACCAGATCCTGGATTCATTGAGTGTTTTGAAGTGTTTTTCATGGCTCTATCTTTTTCTGTTCTGCTCTGATCTTAGGTATTTCTTGATTTCTGCTAGCTTTGGAATTTGTTTGCTCCTGCTTCTCTAGTTCTTTTTTAATTGTGTTGTGAGGATATTGATTTTCGATCTTTCCTCCCTTCTCTTGTGGGCATTTAGTGCTATAAATTTTCCTTTAAATGCTGCTTTAGCTGTGTTCCTGAGATGCTGGTATGTTGTGTCTTTATTCTCATTTGTTTCAAAGAATACATTTATTTCTGCCTTAGTTTTGTTATCTACCCAGTAGTCATTCAGGAGTAAGTTGTTTGGTTTCCATCAAGTTTTCAGGTTTTGAGTGAGTTTCTTAATCCTGAGTTCTAATTTTATTGGACTGTGGTCTTAGAGACTGTTTATTATAATTTCCGTTCTTTTGCATTTGCTGAGGAGTGTTTTACTTCCAATTATGTGGTCAATTTTAGAACAACTGTGATGTGGTGCTCAGAAGAATATATATTATGTTAATTTGGTATGGAGAGTTCTATAGATGTCTACTAGGTCAGCTTGGTCCAGATCTGAGTTCAAGTCCTTGATATCCTTGTTAATTTTCTGTCTTGTTGATCTGTCTAATATTGACAGTGGGGCATTAAAGTCTCTCACTTTTATTATGTTGGAGTCTAAGTATCTTTGTAGGTCTCTAAGAATTTGCTTTATGAATCTGGGTGCTTCTGTACTGGGTGTTTATATATTTAGGATAGTTAGCTCTTCTTGTTGCATTGATCCTTTTACCATTATGTAATGTCCTTCTTTGTCTTTTTTGTCTTTGTTGGTTTAGTCTGTTTTATCAGAGACTAAAATTGCAACCCCTGCTTTTATTTTTTTCTTTCCATTTTCTTTGTAAATCTTCCTTCTTTTTTTATTTGTGTGAATTTGATCCTGTCATTATGATGCTAGCTCATTATTTTGCAGTTTTTTCATTGTGTCAATGGTCTTTACATTTTGCTTTGATTTTGCAATGGCTGGTACCGGATTTTCCTTAAGGATGTCTTATAAGGCAGGCCTGGTGGTGACCAAATCCCTTAGCATTTGCTTGCCTGTAAAGGATTTTATTTCTCCTTTACTTTTTAAGCTTAGTTTGGCTGGATATTAAATTGTGGATTGAAAATTCTTTTCTTTGAGAATGCTAAATATTGGCCTCTACTCTCTGACTTGCAGGGCTTCTGCAAAGAGCCACTGTTAGTCTGATGGGCTTCCATTTGTGGATAACCCAACCTTTCTCTCTGACTCCCCTTAATGTTTTTTCTTTCATTTCAACCTTGGTGAATCTGACGATTATGTGTCTTGGGGTTGCTTTTCTTGAGGAGTATCATTGTGTTGTTCTCTGTATTTCCTGAATTGGAATGTTGACCTGCTTTGCTAGGTTGGAGAAGTTTTCCTAGATAATACCCTGAAGTGTGTTTCCCAACTTGGTTCCATTCTCCCCATCACTTTCAGGTACACCAATCAAATGTAGGTTCGGTCTTTTAACATAATCTCATATTTCTTGGAGTCTCGTTCATTCCTTTCCATGCTTTTTTCTCTAATCTTGTCTACACGCTTTATTTCATTAAGTTGATCTTTAATCTCTAATACCCTCTCTTCCATTTGATCGACTTAGCTATTGATACTTGTGTATAATTCACAAAGTTCTCATGCTGTGTTTTTCAGCTTCATCAGGTCACTTATGTTCTTCTCTAAACTGGTTATTCTAGTTAGCAATTCCTCTAATCTTTTTTCAAGGTTCTTAGCTTCCCTGCATTGGATTAGAACATGGTCCTTTAGCTCGGAGGAGTTTGTTATTACTCACCTTCATGGATTTATCTACCTTTGGTCTTTGCTGTTGGTGAACTCTGGATGGAGTTTTTGCAGGGTCTTCCTTTTTGTTGATTTTGATGCCATTTATTTCGGTTTGTTAATTTTCTTTCTAACAGGCCCCTCTTCTGCAGGTCTGCTGGAGTTTGCTGGGGGTCCACTCCAGACCCTGTTTGCCTGGGTATCACCAGGAAAGGTGGCAGAATAGCAAAGATTGCTGCCTTCTCTTTCCTCTGGAAGCTTCATCCCAGAGGGGTACCCACCAGATTCCAGTCGGAGCTCTCTTGTATGAGGTATCTGTTGACCCCTACTGGGAGGTGTCTTCCCATCAGGTATCACAAAGGTCAGGGACCCATTTGAGGAGGCCATCTGTCCCTTAGCAGAGCTTGAAAGCTGTACTGGAATATCTGCTGCTTTCTTCAGAGTGGGCAGGCAGGAATGTTTAAGTTTGGTGAAGTTCCATCCACAGTTGCCCATTCCCCAGGTGCTCTGTCCTGGGGAAATGGGAGTTTTATCTATAAACCCTGACTAGGGCTGCTGCCTTTCTTTCAGAGATGCCCTATACAGAGATGAGGAATCTAGAGGTGCAGTTGGGCAACAGCAGCATTTATTTATTTATTATACTTTAAATTCTGGGGTACATGTACAGAACATGCAGGTTTCTTACACAGGTATACACAAACCATGGTGATTTGCTGCATCCATTAACCTGTCATCTACATTAGGTATTTCTGCTAATGCTATCCCTCCTCTAGCTCCCCATCCCCCTACTGTCCCTCCCTTAGCCCCCCACCCCCAACAGGCCCTAGTGTGTGATGTTCCGCTCCCTGTGTCCATGTGTTCTCATTGTTCAGCTCCCACTTATGAGTGAGAACACGTAGTGTTTGGTTTCTTGTTCTGTGTCAGTTTGCTAAGAATATTGGTGTCCAGCTCCATTCATGTCCCTGCAAAGGACATGAACTTATCCTTTTTTATGACTGCATAGTATTCCATGACACCATGGATGTGTCATGTGCCATATTTTCTTTGTCAAGTCTACCACTGATGGGCATTTGTGTTGGCTCAAAGTCTTTGCTATTGTGAATAGTGCCGCAATAAACATAATGCCTGCATGTGTCTTTATAATAGAATGATTTATGATCCTTTGGGTATATACCCAGTAATTGCATTGCTAGGTCAAATGGTAACTCTAGTTCTAGATCCTTGAGGAATCGCCACAGTGTCTTCCACAATGTTTGAACTAATTTAAACTCCCATGAACAGTGGAAAAACATTCATATTTCTCCACATCCTCTCCTGCATTTGTTGCTATCTCCTGATTTTTTAATGACCGCCATTCTAACTGGTGTGAGATGGTATTACAATGTGGTTTTGATTTGCATTTTCTCTAATGACCAGTGATGTTGAGCTTTTTTTCATATGTTTTTTGGCTGCATAAATATCTTCTTTTGAGAAGTGTCTGTTCTTATCCTAGGCCCACTTATTGATAGGGTTGTTTTTTTCTTGTAAATTTGTTGACGTTCTTTTAGATTCTGGATATTAGCCCTTTGTCAGATGGATAGATTGCAAAATTTTTTTCCCATTCTGTTGGTTGCTGGTTCACTCTAATAATAGTTTCTTTTGCTGTGCAGAAGCTCCTTAGTTTAATTAGATCTCATTTGTCAATTTTGGCTTTTGTTGCCATTGCTTTTGGTGTTTTAGTCATGAAGTCCTTGCCCATGCCTATATCCTGAATGGTATTGCCTAGGTTTTCTTCTAGGGTTTTTATGGTGTTAGGTCTCATGTTTAAATCCATAATCCATCTTGAGTTAATTTTTGTATAATGTGTAAGAAAGGGATCCAGATTCAGCTTTCTGCATATGGCTATCCAGTTTTCCCAACAGCATTTATTAAATAGGAAATACTTTTCCAATTGCTTGTTTTGCCAGGTTTGTCAAAGATCAGATGGTTGTAGATGTATGGTATTATTTTGGAGGCCTCTGTTCTGTTCCATTGGTCTATATCTCTGTTTTGGTACCAGTACCATGTTGTTTTGATTACTCTATAATTTGAAGTCAGACAGCATGATGTCTCCAGACTTGTTTTTTTTTTTTTTTTTTGCTTAGGATTGTCTTGGCTACTCATCCTCTATTTTGGTTCCATAGGAAATTAAATTTTTTTTTTCCAATTCTCTGAAGAAAGTCAATGATAGCTTGATGGGAATAGCATTGAATCTATAAATTACTTGGGGCAGTATGGCCATTTTCATGATATTGATTCTTCTTAACCATGAGCATGGAATGTTTTATATCTGTTTGCGTCCTCTCTGATTTCCTTGAGCAGTAGTTTGTAGTTCCCTTGAAGAGGTCCTTCACATTCCTTGTTAGTTGTATTCCTATGTATTTTATTCACTTTGTAGCAATTGTGAATGCAGTTCATTCTTGATTTGGCTGTTTGTCTGTTATTGGTGTATAGGAATGCTTGTGATTTTTGCATATTGATTTTGTATCCTGAGACTTTGCTGAAGTTGCTTATCAGTTTAAGGAGATTTTGGGCTGAGATGATGGGGTCTTCTAAAAATACAATCATGTTGTCTGCAAACAGAGACAATTTGACTTTTTTTCCTAATTGAATACGCTTTTTCTTGCCTGATTGCCCTGGCCAGAACTTCCAATACTATGTTGAATAGGAGTGGTGAGAGAGGGTATCCTTGTCTTGTGCTGGTTTTCAAAGGGAAGGCTTCCAGTTTTTGCCCAATCAGTATGATATTGTCTGTGGGTTTTTGTGTATCATTGGACGTGAGATGGGTTATCTGAATACAGCACACTGAGGGGTCTTCACTCTTTATCCAATTTGCCAGTATCTTTCCTTTAATTGGGGCATTTAACATTTAAGGTTAATATTGTTATGTTTGAATTTGTTCCTGCCATTATGATACTAGCTTGTTGTTTTGCCTGTTAGTTGACGCAGTTTCTTCATACTGTGGATGGTCTTTACAATTTGGTATGTTTTTGCAGTGGCTGGTGCCGGTTGCTTCTTTCCATGTTTAGTGCTTCCTTCAGCAGCTCTTGTAAGACAGGCCTGGTGGTGAGAAAATCTCTCAGCAGTTGTCCGTAAAGGACTTTATTTCTTCTTTCCATATAAAGCTTAATTTGGCTGGATTTGAAACTCTGAGTTGAAAATTCTTTTCTTTAAGAATGTTGAACATTGCCCCCCACTCTCTTCTGCCTTGTAGGTTTTTCTGCTGAGAGATCTAGGCTGCAGCAGCTTTATTGTGCTGAGGTGGGCTCCTTAGACACTGTGGTGGGCTCTGCCCAGTCCTAACTTCCTGGAGGTTTTGTTTACATTGCGAGGGGAAAAACACCTACTCAAGCCTTAGTAATTGCTAATGGCCCTCCTCTCACCAACCTGGAGAGTCACAGGTTGACTTCAGTCTGCTGAGCTGGCACGGAGAATTTCAAGTCAGTGGATCCTAGCTTGCTGGGCTTTCAGCCCCCTTTCCAGTGGAGTGAATGGTTCTGTCTACCAGGCGTTCCAGTTGCCACTGCGCGTGGAAAAAAAACTGCAGCTAGTTCAGTGTCTGCCCAAATGGCCACCCAGTTTTTTCCAGGGCCTTTGTGGTATAGGGACCAGAGAGAATATCATGGTCTCTGGGTTGTGAAGAGCATAGGAAAAGGGTAGTATGTGGGCCAGTTAGCACTGTCCATGGCTTCCCTTGGCTAGGGGAGGGAGTTCCCCAACCCCTTGCACTTCTTGGGTTAGGGGATGCCCTGCCTTGCTTCTGCTCACCCTTTATGGGATGCACCCACTGTCTAACTTGTCCCAGTGAGATAAACCAGGTACCTCAGTTGGAAATGCAGAAATTACCCACCTTCTGTGTTGGTCTGGCTGGGAGCTGCAGACTGAAGCTGTTCCTATTTGGCCATCTTGCCCAGAAAAACCCATACGAATCTTTAAAAAATAACAAATTCTATAGTCTTTACTGTCCTGCTGTCTCCATCTCTAAATTACTCCCACTTGCAACCCCAACCATATACACATAGTACTAATAGCACCCTTTCACTATTACCTGAGCTTCCCTTTCTTGGTAAGCTTTCATTCCTTGAGAAATGAAAGATGATCAGAAGCCACTGAGAAATTGGCAAAATGCCATTTATAGCAGCATATGTTTGGCAGCAGGAGTTAGTCCTTCTATTAAAAAAGAAATTCTTGGTAAATGCAAGTATATCTAAAAAAGGATCCTACCTCTGATGTATTCTATGGCAGGAAAATGGATCCTACTCCCTTTTCATAGGCTTTACATGAATACTGCTTAAAGGGAAAATCATATTGCTTTCAGTAAAAGTCCTTTCTTTTCATTTCTTTTCCATATCATGCATGTGTTTCTTTTTCCATAACTTGGTGGATCTCAGTTTCTTAAAAGTAGTAGTTGATCAACAAGGAAGGAGAGAATTAGCATCCCACTGTTAATTTTTCCTCTATTTTAACTTGATTCCACACTTCCACTTTCGTTTACTTCAACTAATAATAATAAAATAAACAGATCTTTCTACATTCTGAAGAAAAGCATTCCAGTTAAATTCTTTAGAAGGTGAATAGAATTACAGGTATAATATATTTATAATGCAAAAGTATTTTATATGTAACAAGGCAATTTATATGTATCTATGTAACCAGACATGTGTGACAGTAACTATAAATGAGGTATTATTTATTGTCTAGTAAAATAAGTAGTTACCAACAGTTGATATTGAAAACATAGTAAAATATAGACATTAGTATAATAATAGAATAATATGCTAACATATTTTGAACTGACATGTAAACCAACTACAATTTGTGGTGCTTTACTTGCATTGTCTCATTTAAACTTCATAATAATTCAGTTAGTGGGTACTTTTATTATGTTAGTATGAGAAGTGAGGGAACTAAGGCATAGTGAGGCTACTTAACTATTTTTAATAGAAATTAATGAGTACTTTTGTGGTGAATGAATTAGCTATTTACCAACCAAAGATTTCCCCTAAATATATATTTAATATAGAACATAAATACATAATAAATATAATAGGATATAAGCATATATTAATATATAATATATAAAATATAAATGATATGTATACTTAATATATTAAAATAGAAATTTATAGTTGCATATAAATGTATATATACACAATTGATAATATGAAATACACACATAAACACATACACATGAAAGAAAGACAAAGAGAAAGAATTTTCATTCCCATAAGGCTTTTTGCATTTCTGGACATCTTGTGAGTGAGACCTGTTTGTCCTCTTTTATTTTGAACTATTTTCATTTCAGTGATGTCTGTACAGTAAATAGCTTTGGAAGACAGAGATAGTGTCTTTGTCTAGAACCAAAAGAGACTTGTTTATAGGCTTGGGAGACAGAGACAGTGCTGCCCTCCACAGCAAAAGGCTGGCATGCTAGCCATTCATCAGAAAAGATTCAGTTTCCCTAAGCTCAGGGTTCCTCTCCTGTAATGCAGTCCATTGTGTGTGCCAGTGGTACCTGATCCTCTTCATATCTCTGTGGAAATTGGGATTGAGGAAAAAGAATGACAAATGCTGATAATGTGTCTATTGCTAATGTTTAATAAGCTTCTTTGCTCGTGACCCAGGCATCTTGTGTCTTCTGCCAGCATTTATGAAACTGTGATAGGCTGGCTTGTTAGCTTACAAAGAAAATAAAAATCTCAGACCCTTTATAAACTCTTTTTCTGCATTCTGATAAACAGATATTCTGTCTCTTTTCTGATCTTTCTCAATGTTTAAAAAGCAACAAAATGTACTTACTGATATACTTATCTTTTTTCTTATTCCTTTCAAATAGTGGAATGGGAAAATGGTGGAGGAGCATAAGGAAGGGTTCAAGAAAAGACAATTTGGTCAAACAGTCATATAAGCATAAACCTTGTGTGACTGTATTTTCTGTCTTATTCAATACCACATGTTTTTTGAACATTTGGGGTAACCAAATTGCTAATAAAACCCATCTTTCTCTGAAGAATCAGTCTATCCCACATTCTTTCTGTACTGGGGGGTGAATATTTCTCCCGTAAAGCGTAAGTTGATAGCATAAATATAATTTGATGACAGACAAATAATTCTTATAAGAGTTATTGTGTTGAAAGATAGTAGTTCCTCTGGAACCAGGCAATAAATGTGAACTCCCCTTTAGTGAAAAGTGAAATAAATACTTTCTTAAACTTTTCTTAGCACAATTCTAGATATGTTAGAAAATGATACTACTAATGGCCAGTGCACTTTTTAGGTTTATATCTATATGAACACATGTATTATATGATCATGTAAACATTATTTTACTGGTTGATTGTGGTGGCTCACACCTGTAATCCCAGCACTTTGGGAGGCCAAGGTGGGCCAATTGCTTGAGCCCAAGAGTTTCAGACCAGCTTGGGCAATATGGCAAGACCCCATCTCTCTCTCTCTCTCTCTCTCTCTCTCTCTCTCTCTCTGTCTGTCTTTGGTAAAATGAAAAAAAAATATTTTGCTAGCAGCAAATTATCACTATGATTTTTCTAAGGGTAATACCAATATTTAAAGTTAATGGTTAATATACATAGATATATTTAATTTTAGGAAATACATATTTAGGGAAATTCCTTAGTAACTGTCATCTTTAAAAATTTCCACCCACTGAGCATGGGGGTGTGTGCCTGTAGTCCCAGCTACTCTGGAGGCTGAGGCTGGAGGATAACTTGAGTCCAGGAGTTCTGGGCTGTAGTGCGCCATGCTGATCAGGTGTCTGCACTAAGTTCGGCATCAATATGGTGACCTCCCAGGAGTGCAGGACTACCAGGTTGCCTAAGGAGGGGTGAACTGGCCCACGTCGGAAAGGGAGCAGGTCAAAACTCCCATAGTGGAAGTAGTGATCAGTAGTGGGATTGCACCTGTGACAGCCACCTCACTCCAGCCTGGGCAACACAGCGAGACCCCATCTCTTAAAAAAAAAATTCCACCCACAACAACTGATTCATTTTGGGTTTGCTTGTATGAGTTGATATATAACTGTTTTATTATTTATTTATTTACTTTTTAAGACAGGGTCTTGCTCTGCCACCCAGTCTGGAGTACACTGGCATAATCATGGCTGACTGCAGCCTCAAACTCCTGCACTCAACTGATTCTCTCATCTCAATGTGCCCTATAGCTGGGACCACAGGAATTCACCAAAATGTCAGGCTAAATTTTTAGTTTTTCATAGAAATAGGGTCTCCCTACGTTGCCCAGGCTGGGTTTGAACTCCTGAACTCAATAAATCCTCTGACATCAGCCTTCCAAATGGATGGAATTACCTGCATGATCCACTGTGTCCAGCTTGATTTAACTCCTTTAATTAAGGCCAAAACTCATGTTTTTCCTTACTCTTTACACATCCAGATTATTATCTGATTTGTGAAACAGTCTCTTCCTTCTCTAGCTCCTTGAGTCAGATGTATCTCTTCTATGAGTAGGGTAATGCTTGCTGTTTTAACAAACCAGTTCCCAAATTTCAGTACCCAAAAACAATGAATGCTTATTTTTTCATTGATGTACAGTCCCATGCAGTTGCTCTTGGCTGATGGAGGTATAAGGTTCTACTTCATACAGTCATTTAGGGAACCAGGATGATGGAGGTTGTGCCATTGCCAACACATATCTTCCTGGCTGATTATTCAGCTGGTAGAGAGACACCGAGTCACCCTGGGTGGATATTCAGTGGGTAGTGAGAGAGAAAAAATACAAAAGTATTCCCACTTCAAACCACCTTGGCAGAAAAGTGACCCGTATAAATTTGTCCTTTGTTTTACAGATAAGAATTAGTCATGAGACCCCACTGAGATACAAGAATGGCAGGCAAGTGCGGTCTATTACTGGGCAGTTACTTCTTAAGAATAAACTCCCAACTACTGAAGTAGGTCATAAATTTTGGTGGGCAACTAACTTTCCCTGCCTCATTCCCCACTCTTAGCAATTACTCTCCAAGTCCACTTAAAAGCCTATCCGTATTAAAAAAGCAATCATTTAATTGTTATTAAATATTGTAAATGGGCCTGCAAAACATTCTGTAGACACATGGAAACACTGATTCATTCTACTATAAGTAGTACAGAATTACGCAAATTTATACCAGATATGATCAGTGGCGTTACGAGGGAGCTATCTGCATGAGATATTATAATATATACTACTAACTTTATGTAACCCTACCTGTTGTAAGCATGATGTGAGGCCTGTAAAGTAAATATGTATCACCAAACTTGTTTATATAATGTATTCTTCTCTAAAAAATAACAATGCTAAAATATATTCTAATTATCAGGTTTTTCTCAGAACAGTAAGATAATGTACACATTCAGGAAAGCAAAAGGAAATCAGTGGAGTGTATATGGAGAAGAAAAACAATTTAGTTCCCAAAACATGTAGTTATTAATACTAACATAAGTCCATTACATTTTATACATGGATATGCCAAAAACTTGGGCAGTCAAGTTCTTGTCCATGACTATGCAAACTACGGGCAAATGAAAACAAAAACTCAGATCTTCCTGTCTTGTGCTGCTTCTTAATCAAGCTGTGACACAGTTTAGATATTTGTCTTCTCCAAATCTCATGTTGAAATTTTATTTCCAATGTTGGAGGTGGGGCCTAGTGGGAAGTGGATCCTTCTGGAGTAGCTTGCTGCTTTCCCTGAGGTAATGAGTAAGTTCTCACTATATGAGTTTACAGGAGAGCCAGTTGTTTGAAAGAGCATAATACCCATCCTCTCCTGCTGGCTGCCTCACCATATGACGTGGCTGCTCCCCGTTTCCCTTCTGCCATGACTTACAGCTTTCTGAGGCCCTTACCAGAAACAGACGCTGGGGCCATGCTTCTTGTACACCCTGCAGAACCATGAGCCAAATAATCCTCTCGACTTTATAAACTACCCAGCCTCAGGTATTTCTTTATGGTTATGAAAACAGACTAAAACAAGCTGACATTCTAGGAAGATTAAGGATGACTGGAGCTTCTGTGGTAGAGTGCCATGGCTTTACTCTGTGGCTTCTTCTGAGTCTGTGTTTTAGGTTATGATAAATTAGAGTACCATTGGCTGTAGGGATTAACAGTAATAATACTTTTTTGAAAGTAATTTTGTTCATCTATTTTCTTGCTATTTAACAAAACCTATCAAAAACGTGAGGAGTATCAAACTCACAAGAGAACTGAAAAAAAGATTTCAGGTAGTCATTGCCATATGTAACCTAGTACAATAGTAATGATTTCTGTCATTTGAAGTCAGATACCAGAAGGGGCTTTATATATGTTATGCCACTGGATCTTCAAATAATCCTTTGCAGTGCTTACAATTGGCACGTATTACCAATTTTACAGCTGAGAAAATAAGTAACTGAGTAAATAAGAGACAGAGTTGGTATTTATGTTAAAGAATGTCTTATCCTAGGCCATTCCCTTTCTCCATGCTTGTACTTTATTTTAATGGGTTTCAGAACAGAACATATGGTTAATCTAGTATATGGTATTATTAGTAAGTGTATTAAAATTCTCTGGAGAGACAGAGTCAATAGGAGAGAGAGAGAGAGAGAGTGAGATAGATTAGATAGATAGATAGATAGACAGACAGACAGATAGACTGACTGACAGGTGACAGGGAATTTATTAGAAGGATTGGCTCATGTGATTATAGAGACTGAGAAATCTTGAGATAGGCCATCTGAAAGCTGAAGCCCCTGGGATGCTGGTAGCATGGCTCAGTCCAAGTTCCCAAGTCTCAGAATCAGAGATTCTGAATGATGTAAATCTCAGTCTGACGCCAAAGGCCCAAGAACCCAGGAGGCTGCTGCTATAAGTCCTGGAGTCCAAAGGCCATGAAACTGAAGTTTTTATCCAGCAACAGGAGAGGAAGCGTTTTTCACAGTTGCAGCAGATGGATGGACACATTAGCTTTTCCCTGTTTTTGTTTTCTCTGAACTCCCAGAAGACTGGATGGTGCACACCCATTGCATATGTAAGCTAGTGCAATAGTAATACTTTCTGTCATTTGAAATCAGATACTAGAAAGTGCTTTATATAATGTGATCCCACTGGATCTTCAAATAATCCTATACAGTATATATTATGAGCACATAATACCAGTTTTACAGCTGAAAAGATAAGTGACTGAATAACAAAGTAAGAAGTAAGAGTAAGAAGCCACATTGAGGAGAAACCTTCCTCACCTAGTCCTCTTAGACTCACATGCTAATCTCTGAAAACAACCTTAAAGACACACCCAAAAACAATGCTTTACCAAACTCCTAGGTACTCCTTAATTCTGTCAAGTTGACACCTAAGATTAACCATCACAGTAAATATTCTTAGCTACACCATAGCAATGGCTGATTGCTGCATATGCAATTAAATTTTTGATGCTGAGGCTTGACCATAAAAATGACTGAAACACTTAATGGGTTATGTCTTAGAAGGTGCCCTATTATTGCTCACCTATGGTAATTCAAATTCAAGGTTATTAAAGATAATTCAATTTTTAGGATAAACCAGTTTGAGGAGATAGAAATGAGGTTCAATAAATATGCTCATTATAGGTAAGTGAGCTTTCCTGTCAACACAGCAAAATTTCAGTAATTAATTTTAGAAAACAATTTAGAGCAATGTATACAAGAAAATGACATAACACACAATTCAGTTTTGGAAAACTAAGATATGTCACCATACTCTTGATAAATAACTCCCTTTAGCCACACTTACATTTTCCATTTGTGCTAGCTATTGAACTTATAAACATGTGTCTAATGTTTGCTTAACAAGATAGGCTGTAAGCTCAATGAGACGGGGCTCAAGTCAGTTTCATTCACCATCACTTCGGCCTCCAGCACAATTTTTTCTTCATAATGTTAGTTCTTAAAAATACCGATTAAATTAATTGATGGACAAGGCACTAGAGTTCATTAAAATTTCAAATAAACTAATGTACACTAATAGTAACATGCAAACAACAACAATAAAAATATAAGTTCTTCCTAATAGACCTCTACCACCCAGGTTCATTCTCCAGAGGAAAAATTGTTCATTATTTCCCATAAGTTTTCTGAGCCTTAATGCTTCTTTAAGCATGTATCTACTCTTTCATATGTTCATTTCTCACATCAAAAAATTTAATTGAAATATAAATATGTTTATTTATATAACATCAAATCAGTTTAATCCAGACAAAAGATGAATTTGTTGAATTCTTCTAGTCTCTAAAAGGTCATATTCTGCATATTCCTAAAAACAAATTCCTTACATTGACTCATTTATTTGTGATTTCTGTCTTTTTACAAATGCAGTAAACTGAATGTAGAAAAAAACAACTGCATTTCAACACTTGTTGAAATTTCAGGTAGTTTGAAATCAGAAAAAAATAACATGGAATTTAGATTGCACTTACAAGATGGGGTTTTTTAATTGTAGTTTTTTGACAGTTTTGACAATGACTGAAAAATTCATTGTACAGGATCATGTGCTCATCTACTTACTGGATCCATTTAACTACCAGGTAACCCAGGAGATGTGAAATGTTGGCAAAATAGCTGCAGGGGGCCTCTCTGACATCCATAGACCCAGACCTTAGCACTCATTCTGCTTACTAATTCTCAGTCATTTGGTATTAGGCTATTTAAATCTTATTGTGTACAGGAATAATTTCATGAACTTTGATTATAAATAACATAGTCCCCTATGCAAACTTAAATAATGCTATTCATTCTTTATATAACTCTTTAAGATTTCCTTTAGTGTATGTGGAATCATGAAGGGCTGCTCTGTTCTCATTCAAAATTTAAATTTTTATCAAGTATATGTTCCTACAGTTATAATTATGGAATTCATCCAAACCTGTTTGGATGGTTTAATTGCTATCTCTTTTCTGTTGCTTTTAGCTGATATCCTTTACCAAGTAGCCGTGGTTTTCAAACTATACCTCTCAACCAGCAGCATAAAATCACCTGGGAGTTTCTTGAAGTTTAGAATTTCTGGTCTTACACCTCACTTTCTGAATTAATACGCATTTTTAACAAATGCATATTAATTTGAATCAATATACATAAAAGTTTCAGAAGCACTGCTATCATGAACCACTACTTACTTATGCCTAAACAGATCTATAATTTGGAAGCAGTTGATTCTGTTTTCTCCTAGCATCATATGGGGTAATGCAACTTACCCTTGGCCAATCAGAACACCACAAATTTAAGACTTCCTTAATCGGTTCTGAGATGATTAAGTGGCCCAGCCATGCAAGCCAACATCTCCCATGAGACTTTTGCTAGAGCTATCAAAAGCAGCTCTCTTTCTTATTAAGGTTGCTTAGCTTTTAGAACTAAGTTCCACGTTCCTGATGGCCAATATTTTCAAGACAAAGAGAGTGCTTATTTAAGCATAAAGCCAACACAGAGGATGAAAATAAAGTTGAGATGGAAAGAGCAATGGACAGATTGAAATGAGAGGGAGGAGAGGAGAGGGGAGGAGAGGGGAGGGGAGGGGAGGGGAGGGCAGAGCAGGGGAGGGCAGAGCCGGAGATGGGAGGGGAGGGTAGGTAGAGCAGGGGAAGGGAAACGATAGGAGAACAGGGGAAGAAGGGGAGGGGAGGAAGAAAAGAAAAAAGAAGGAAAGAGAGAGAAAGGCAAGGGAAATGGAGAGAAAAGGGAAAAACATCTTTAACTGCCTAAAAACAGCCATGCCTTAAACCACCATCACCTGTGGGATTTCTCAATTACATAAGTCATTAAATTCCATTTCTTAGGTTGGAGTTGGCTTTCTATCACTTACAAATGAAAGTATCCTAACTGTACAGATTATAAAAGTGTTTCCGTGAGGAATTTAATTACTGAGCTACCAGACAGCAGTCTCTTGGTGTACCTTACATTTATGAACATACATGCTTTAATTTTCAGCCTGAGCCAAATTTACACTCTAATGTATTCAACAAAATAAGTTCATGTTTTACATTCCTGAATCTCAAAACATGTGCTTTTCCTTGAATAATTAAAAATGTGACTGCTAGTGATCTTTTTATAATGGCTGTCTTGATATGAATTGATCAAAATACAGATTAGTGTTTTACTTGATTATTAAAAATACTTGGTCTGAACTTCTTGTTACATTGGTGATTTTAAATCTGAACAATTTCCATTTTTTTTTTTTTTTTCGAAATGGAGTCTTGCTCTGTTGCCCAGGCTGGAGTGCAGTGGTACAATGTCAACTCACTGCAACCTCCACCTCCCAGGTTCAAGGAATTCTCCTGTCTCAGCCTCCTGAGTAGCTGTGATTATAGGCATGCACCACCATGCCCAGCTAATTTTTGTATTTTTAGTAGAGATGGGGTTTCACCATGTTGGTCAGGCTGGTCTCGAACTCATGACCTCGTGATTCGTCTGCCTCAGCCTCCCAAAGTGCTGGGATAACAGGCGTGAGCCACCACTACCGGCCTCAAGACTTTCTGAAAACCTGTTTCATGTTTTGGACACACCACAAGTAAACAGATTCAATGTAGATGGAGAAAACCAAACCTTCCTTTCCTTCCCACCCTTCCTACTGCTTGCTTTCTTCTCCAGCCTGAATTTCCCTCCCATCTTTTAAATTCCTTACCTAATTTTTCTTTTAACTGTTATTCTGAACCAAATAGTTGACATCATTTAAACCAAAACCAATTTTTCAGTCAACTTGGAATTAGCAGTTTGTCATATTTTCCTCACACTGTGAAAATCCAGTTATCAAATTATACATTGGATATTACATATCATCCTCATGGGAATTTTCAAACATATAAAACAAGGAGATATCAGGATCAAAATATATTGAATCACTGGGCTAATATGTAATTTGAAAATGATGGTGTGGATTCTTAAACTGTTTTATTTTTAGATAACATTTTCACAAAATTTCAGGCAAGCCATCACAAAATTGAATGTTTCAATGTGCAATTATTTCTATATTAATATATTTATGAATATATATTTTATGATAAATAAGACTTTTCAGTGTTGAGTAAGGCTGATGGTGATAATAGTTTCTAAATCTAAAATAGCAAGCTCCAATTACCTACCTCATGCAAATCAATTTTGTTTTCTTATTTAAATTTTTTTAGTTATACAAAATTATAGGGCACATGTGAAATTTTGTTACATATATATAGTGTATGGTAAACAAGTCAGGGTATTTAGGGTTTTCATCACCTAGGTACAATACATTTTTGTTAACTGTAGTCATCCTACTCAACTGTAAAACATTTAATTTGCTCCTCCATTTTAACTGTATGCACATACCCTTTAATATACTTCTCTTAAGCCTTCCCTATATCCTCCACTCACCCTTCCCAGTTTGTAACCTATCTTCCCACTCTCTATCTCTACATGATCAAATTTTTTTATTGACACATATAAGGGAGAAAACATGTGATATTTGTCTTTTGGTACCTAGCTTATTTCACTTAACATAATGACCTCCTCCATCCATGTTTCTGCAAGTGAAAATACTTCATTATTTTTTATGGCCAAGTTATATTGCATTGTCTATAGAATACTATTTGGCCATAAAAAATAATGAAATGTATACATATAATTTGTATATGTGATATACATATATTTATGAATACATGTACACATTCATATTTATAAATATATATTTACATACAAATACATTTATATATATATTTCATTATATAGAAGTTTTATATAGAGAATTTTACAACAGAATATGTATATATATAAAAATATATACATATATTTATCCACTAATCCATTGATGGACACAGGTTGAATTCATATATTTTCTACTGTCATTAGAGCTGCAATATACTTGTGAATACAAATATCCCTTTGATACACTGATGTCTTTTCCTTTGAGTAGACACCTAGTACTGAAATTTCTGGATAAAATGGTAACTCAATTTTTAGTTTTTAGAGAAGTCACATGTTTTCAATAATGGCTGTACTAATTTATATCCTCAACAATAATGTATTGTATATGAGTTTCTTTTCCTCCACATCTTTGACAAAATCTGCAGTTTTTTTTTCTAACTTACAATGAACCAACTTTTCATTTTGTTGACCCTGTGCCTTTTTCATTTAGTACTGTTCCATACTTGATTATTTTTTCTCATCTGCTGTCTGGGGTTTAGTTCAATCTTGATTTTCTAGTTCCTTCAAGAACATTGTTAGATTGTTAATTTGTAATCTTTTCCTTTTTTATGTAGGTATTTATTGCTACAAACTGCTTTTATAGTATCCCACAGGTGTTGGCATGTTGTATTGCCACTTTTATTTGTTTCAAGAAATTTTAAAAACTCCCATCTTAATTTCTTCATTAACACAATAGTCATTCAGGAGAATGTTATTTAATTTTCACGTGTTTGTAGTTTTCAAAGTTCCTCTTTGTATTCATTTCTACTTTTATTTTGTGGTCTACAAAGATAGTTGTGATTTTATTATTTTTTTAAGATTGGTTGAGGCTTGTTCTAACATATGGTCTATCCTGAAGAATGCTCCGTCTGCTGATGAGAAGAATGTAAATTTTGTAGCTGTTGAAAAAAATGTTCTATAAATGTTAGTTAGGTCCATTTGGTCTAAAGTCCAGTTTAAATCCAAAGTGTTTTTGTTTTTTGCTTAGATGTTCTGTTTAATGCTGGGAGTGAGGTGTTGAAGTCCCTCACTATTATTGTATTGTAGTGCACATCTCTTTATAGATCTAGTAATATTTGTTTTATAATTCTGGTTTCTCTAGTGTTGGGTGCATATATATTTAGAATTAGTTTTTCCTTTTCCTGGATTGATGCCTTTATCATTATAATGAGTCATATATAAGGCATCCATTTAGCAAAAGTATATGCTTTGTCTTTTTAAAGATGTTTTTGACTTTTTAAAGTTTTTTTCATCTAATATAAATAAAGCTACTTCTTTGCACTTTTGGTTTTTTTGCATCTTTCCATGCATTTGCTATCAGTCTATATATGTTTTTCTGATAAGGTGAATTTCTTATAAGCAGCAGATAAATCATTTTTAAAATTCACTCAACATTTATATATTTTTTATGTAGACAATTTAATCCATTTTATCTAAGGTTAATATTGATATGTCTATCTATATATTTGTTTTTGTCGCATTGTCAATTGTTTTCTAGCAGTTTTATATATTTTCTGTCCCTTTCTTTTTATACTAGTATTTGTCATTTTGGTTTGGTAGATTTCTGTAGTGATACCACTTGAGTCTTTTCTCTTCCTCCTTTGTGTGATTGCTTAACCAGGAGTTTTATACTTTTCTGTGTTTTCATGATGGTAATACTATCCTTTTGCTTTCAGGCATAGGACTCCTTTGAGCATTTCTTGTGGATTCAGTCTAGCGGTTACAAATTCCCTCAACATTTGCTTGTCTTGGAAAGACTATCTCTTATTTATTTATAATGGATAATTTTGCTGGATAATATTCTTACCTGTCATGATTTTCTTTCTGTACTTTAAATATAGTATCAGATTTTTTTCTGCCCTGTAAGGTTTCTGCTGTGAAATCTGATGGTGTTTCCTTTACAGGTGACTTAACACTTTTCTCTTGCTGCTTTTAGAATTTGCTCATTGAGTTTAGACAGTCTAGCTATAATGTGCCATGAAGACGTCCATTTGCATTGTATCTGCTTGAAGATCACTGAGTCTCCTATCTCTGGATGTCTAAAACTCTTACTAGGCCTAGCAAGTTTTCATCTGTTACTTTGTTAAATAGGTTTTCTAATTCTTTAATTCTCTATTTGTTCTCAGGGATACCAAGAATTTGAATATTTGGAGATTTTATGTTGTCCCAAATGTCATGGAGGTTTTGCTCAATCTTTTTTATTGGTTTTCCTTTATTTTTGTTTTACTGAATTATTTCAAAAGACCAGTCTTCATTTTTCTGAGATTCTTTCTTCCATTTGATCTGATCTATTGTTGAAGCTTTCTAATGTATTTTGTATTTCTTTCAATAAATTCCTCAGTTTCTGAGTTTTCATTTGTTTGTTTTCAAAAATATCTCATATACTGAACTGATTTTCTGAAATCTTTGTATTATTTTTCAGAATTATCTTGTATCTCACTGAGTTTCTTTAAAATTAGCATTTTGAATTCTTTATCTGGGATCTTGAGAATTTCTGCTTGATTAAAACTTTATTGCTGGAAAGTCATTGTGTTTCTTTGGAGATGCCATATGTTCTTGCTTTTGAATTTTTTCTCTGTCCTTATGTTGAGATCTGTGCATCTGATGTAACAGCCATTTTGTCATATTGGGGATGGGGATGTCAGGTAGCCAGTCTTCAGGCCCTAGTGATGGCAGCAATGGGCTGAGAATTCTGATCTTTATGCCTTAGGGTGGCATACATTGGCACCTGTGGTGGTTACTAGAGAGCCGATTCTTGGACTTCCAGGTGGCTAATTTGAGTGCTGATAGTTGCAGAGATGGACCAGGCAGGTTGTCAATTTATTGGGTCCCTGGACAGCTTGTTTGTGTAGGCAGTGCTAGTAGCATTAGCAGGATGATTCTTGGATCCCAAGTAATATACACTGATATTAGTAGTGGCTACAGTGGGCTGGGCAGGCCAGTCTCCAAGTCCTTAGGTAGTGCTTGTACATACGTGCCAGATAATGTGATAATGGCTGAAAGTTTAAGCTGAATATTAGGCCCACAGGAGCAGTGCAGGTGCCGAAGGTGGTAAATTGGTTTGGGCAATCTCTACAACCTTGGACTCTGTGCTCTGTCTTAGAGATGGGGGCAAAGCTAGTTTGGGCAGGCTTCTGCTTAAGCCTCCAAAATGTTAGAACAGCCACTAGCCAAGGTTGGTGGGCTGAGGGTGATTCTCAGTATCCAGGTGGAATGCTGGGTGAGGAGTGGTATTACCCCACTAAGACAATGCCACTGGGGAAGGTGAGGCCAGCCTCAGTGGCTATAGTCTAAGGTAGCAGGTGGGGAACACATGTCCCTCTCATGCCCCAGTCATAATGGGTCTCACCTCTGAGTCTTGGCCCATACCTAGCTCACATCTCAGGCCCAGCTACAGGAGCCCCCACCGTAAGTCCCAGTGGTAACTCATGTCCCACTTGTGCCCCCTTCTCAGTCCTGGCAGCACTCACTTCTCAGTACCAGCAGCTGAAGTGCACACCTTACTGGCTTCTCAGCCTTGGCTGCAGCGACCTGTTCCCAGGTCGTGGCTCAGTCCCAAAAGCAACTGCCCAAGTTTTCCCAGCACTTCAGTGAAAGTGCTGCTGAGCCCAAGGGCAATATGCAGTCTAATGAAGTCTGGGATTAAAAATCATGTTTTGCTATAGCCAACTATGACTCAGAAAATGCAGGAACAAGGACAAGCTCTCTCCCTAAAGTGGTTCCATCTCACTGTCTCCTGGCACCTCCCTATGTTACTTTCAGGGCTTGAAAGGTTTGAGGGGCTCTCCTGTTGCCAGGAATTCATGATTCCATGCTAGGGATGTGTGCTGTTAAGAATCTCTCACTCATTCTTTCTCTACATTGGGATGTCCCTCCTGGCTCCCAGCTCATACCAGCCAAGCAGGCTGTCTCTCTCTCTCTCTCTCTTTTTTTTTCTCTTGCTTTTGGTGTTTCCTGTCATTTTCCAGTTGAATTCCAGTGTTATCTCTTGGATTATGTATTTGAAGTATGATTATCTGTGCACTATTTTGGATCTTTTAAGTGAAGGAGGAGAACATAAAATGCTTCTAGTCAACCCATTTGAAGACCACATTAGAAAACTTTTATTTTCTTTAAGTTAGAACTGTTTAAGACAGAGAAGAACAAAGGCTATTTTTCATTTAGTCAGTCAACATACACCTATTGAATACTTATAATGTGTTAGACTCTGTGGTAAGAGGTAAAAATTGGAAATTTGTAGGTCATTGTTTGTATTCTAATACAATGAGATACAGTAGTGGATTTGGAGGAAGTCTGGGAGAAGGAGATCTTACATATACTCCTGGGGATCTTTAGCAAAGCATCCAATGCCCAGATTCTTCCTCAACCCTCATCTGCAGATCTATCAAAATTAGGAGTTATTCACATGAAAAAGGTTTCCAGGGCTTGATTTATTCCAATATACTTCAAATTTTCCAAGCTCCTCACCAATTTATAACCACTGTATGATGTTTTGAATAAGTTGTTCCATGAGAGAAGTGATGTACAAATACTTCTGTGCAATGTAGAGTTGGAGAAAGGAAATTTCTAGTTGCTATTATGATTATTCTTTCTGTATTTGAGGTGAGCCTTGAAGGAGTAAAAGGGTAAAAACAGTTCGGAAACGGAGAAAGGAGCATTTCAGCTTATGGAAATATAAGCATAATAATTACCAGCATTTATGAAGCTTTTATCATGTGCCGAACACATTCCTCAGGTCATAGACATGGAGATAAAGGACAGTGCTTACATGAATTTCTTCTGGCTTCTTAGATAATGAATGATGAAGCTTAGATGCAGCTGCCAGCTTTCTGAAAGGATCCTCCAAAAAGAATGTTCTAACCTCCACAGTTGGTTTCCATAATGGTGAGCACTTAGGCAATAGTGATCGGTTTAAATGCACCAGTGTCACTACTCATTTTGGTTTATAGGGTAAGATGCATAATAAATACATATAACATACACATATAAAATGTATATATGAAAATATGTATGTATGGTGTGTGTGTGTGTGTGTAATATATATATGTATGTTTGTGCACAGAATCTCCACAACCTGGGGAAAAAAATTTCTAGTTGTTTATTTTCATGGGCCAATGCATGCACATGCAGGTGCTTAGCAACTGTGCATTAATTAATATCACTGATGCAATGATTCTTTAGGATGAAGATTTCTTCCAAAAATAAGATAATTTGATTTTTTGACAGACTGTGATGGGCAATATCTAATTGGTAAGGAGAAAAAAATATATAGTTTCAAAATATTGTTTTACATGTAAATGTGATGTCAAAAATATCCTTTTGTTCTCACTCTTCATACATAGGCCACTCTATTCAGTCCCAAAATCATTATCGAAATCCTTTGACTTTTTGCTATCCACTCCTCAATTTTATTGCATGCATCTTGAAGGAACAAAAGACATTTCAAATATGAATAGAGAATGAAAGTGTAGTTGTTACAGTAGGCCAGGCACCTTATCTAGCTCTCTGTGTGAATTTCTACCTCACTGCTTGCTGTGACTGTGAGAGGCAGGCTTCATCACACTCTGCCTTGATAGCTCATCCTCCTCTCTGTTTGTGACAGATGTTTCCAAGTGCAATAAATTGTGATTTAAAGAAAAGTGCTACTATTTTAAAAGGTAAAAATTTCAGACTGAGTAATCTGTATGTGCACTGCGGCCAAGTATTGCATTGAGCTTATGCAAAAGAATTCAATCTATGGAAATACATATCTTACTATATCTAAGGTCAATAAGACACACAAAAATTCTCTGCAAAAGTTATGTAAAATGAAGCTGTTATGTTTGCACAGATTTCATTTATTTGCACTTTGGTTCCATGATAAAAACATGTTAATATCATAAGTAAGTGTAACTTTTCCATTTTAATAAGGTTTTGCTTGAAAGTCAGGGTCATCTTGTGTATTTACTTCCCGATTGGACATTCTGCTATCTTTACAGAAATCACAGGGGAAAGAGAATTTTGCTAAATTGACTTTTGAAAGATATTTTATGCTTCTTTTCTATTCAAATATGGTTAAAAGTTAACCTAATTCAAGGGAAAAGACAGGAAGGTGAGTGTACAGTCTCATATCCTAATCGAAAATACACGTTTTCAGTGGAAGAAGTTCATCAGTATTCTTCATATATATTATCACCAGTGAGATTAAAACTCATGCATTTTAAAACTTCTTCAAGGGCTGCTTTTTCCATTTGCTTCCATGTGATAGCTTTTCTTTGGAAGTAGAGCTTTGGCCCAGTGAGTAGCATTTGTCTTTGTAGGATTTTATTTTCCCATTAAATGGCTTTCACGTAAAAAATAAGGCAGCTCTACTTCTACACAGTAGTGAAATATGAGAACATTTCTAGGAACAGGACTGGGCAGCAGTGCAGGGTGGGGGTGTGGGGAGAGAGAGAGATTATATCAGTCATTTTAATTTTATCTAATCATCACAGCATCACAGAAATGGAGATGCTACTACAAAGGAAGAGAAGTTCTATTTGTCAGGATAAGACATTCCATTGTTTTTACAGAATTTGCAGAGTACAGAAATAGTGTTTATATTTGTTGGGAAGTCAGAGTTGACAAAGTATTGTTTTGGGCATATCTAAATTTGTCAAGTTCGTGGCCATAATTTTTCATTTATTCTTGATGTGACTATTTCTTAGCTTTGAGAACGGAGGTGTTACTAGTCGTGTCAATCATTTCAGCTAGCATACTCTTAGTAGACTAATAAAGTTCTCTTTTTTTTTTCTTTCAGCTTTTAAGTTCTGGGATACATGTGCAGGATGTGCAGGTTTTTTACATAGGTAACACCTAGGTATTAAGCCCAGAATCCATTAGGTATTCTTCCTGATGCTCTCCCTCTCCCCAGCGCCCGACAGGCCCCAGTGTGTGTTGCTCCCCACCGTGTGTCAATGTGCTCTCATCATTAAGCACCCACTAATAAGTGAGAATATGTAGTGTTAGATTTACTGTTCCTGCATTAGTTTGCTGAGGATAACAGCTTCCAGCTCCAGTCATGACCCTGCAAAGGACAAGATCTCATTCCTTTATATGGCTGCATAGATTTCCATAGTGTTTAACCAGTCTATCATTGGTGGGCATTTGGATTGATTCAATACGTTTGCTATTGTGAAGAGCACTGCAGTGAACATACGTGTGCATGTTATCTTCATAATAGAATGATTTACATTCCTTTGGGTATATTCCCAGTAATGGGATTGCTAGTCAAATGGTATTTCTGCTTCTAGATCTTTGAGGAATTGAGTCACTGTCTTCCGCAATAGTGGAACTAATTTACATTCCCAACAACATTGTAAAAGCATTCCTTTTTCTCCATAACCTCACCAGCATCTTTTGTTTCTTGACTTTTAATAATTGCCATTCTGACTGGTGTTAGGTAGTATTTCTTGTGGTTTTGATTTGCATTTCTCTAATAATCAGTGTTGTTGAGCTTTTTTTCATATGTTTGTTGGTCACATGAATGTCTTCTTTTGAGAAGTGTCTGTTCATATTTTTGCCTACTTAATGGGGTTGTTTGTTTTTTCTTGGAAATTTGTCTAAGTCTCTTGTAGACTCTGAATCTTAGACATTCGTCAAATGGATATATTACAAAAATGTTAAGGGTAGCCGGAGAGAAAGGCCTGACCACCAACAAAGCAAAGCCCATCAGATTAACAGCAGACATCTCAGTGGAAATCCTATAAGTTAAAAGAGATTGGGGTCCAATATTCAACACTCTTAAAGAGTTTCTAACCCATAATTTCATATCCAGCTACACTAAGCTTCATAAGTGAAGGAGAAATAAGATCCTTTTCAGACAAGGAAATGCTGAGGGAATTCGCCACCACCAGGCCTGTCTTACAAGAAAGCCTGCAGGAAGCACTGAATATGGAAAGAAAAAACTGTTACCAGCCACTACAAAAACACACTTTAGTACACAAACCAGTGACATGATGAAGCAGCTACATAAACAAGTCTGCAAAATAGCCAGCTAGCATTATGACAGGATCAAATTCATGTATAACAATATTAACCTTAAATGTAATTGGGCTAAATGCTTCAATCAAAAGACAGAGAATGACAAGCTGGATAAAGAGTCAAAACCCATTGGTATATTGTATTCAAAAGAAGCATCTCATGTGCAAACACACATATAGGCTCAAAATAAAGGGATGGAGGAAAATTTATCAAGCAAATGAAAAACAGAAAAAAGCAGAAGTTGCAATCCTAGTTTTGGATAAAACATTTTAAACCAACAAAGATCCAAAAAACACAAAGAAGGGCATTGCATAATGATAAAGGGCTCAAATCAACAAGAAGAGCTAACTATCCTAAATATATGCACCCAATACAGGAGCACCCAGATTCATAAAGCAAGTTCTCAGCGACCTACAAAGAGACTTAGACTCCCACACAATAAAGTTCTATTTATACTGATTTTTATGCAGCTGACACTATGTTTCTAGCTATTTAATTATTCTCTTAATGTGTTGAGCATTTAAAAGATTTAGAGATAAATGATTATACCCAGTCAATACATGTAATATATATGTACAATATTATGATTTATGCCATTTAGCTTTTATTTGGCTGTAGAATGCCTGCCTTTGGCAAACTGAAGGTTTGAGTGAAATCTCAATAAATAACATCAATACTGAAAATTAAATTTTAAAGTAGAAGCTACTGGCTTCGTAATATGCTACTTTACCTTTTTTATTTTTATTTTTCAGTTCACTGTTCAAATTTAGAATAGTGTTAGATTTACAGCGAAGTTTGGAAAACAGTATACTCTCCACACAGGTTTCCATATTGGTAACATCTTATATTAATATAAGTTTTAATTTGTAACAATTGAAGAACCAATATTGTTATACTCTTATAAAAGTTCATATTTAATTTATATTTCTGTAGTTTTTACCAAATATCTTTTTTCTATTCGAGGATCCCATTCAGTATGTCACACTACATTTCATTGTGGTGACTCTTCACATGCCATGTCAGTTTCCTTCTTTTTTCCTCTCGTAACTAGACTGAAATTATATTTTTGGGGGACAAAATTCATAGAAGTGAAACAACATTCTCATCACAACATATCAACAATACTACATGCTATTAACATGACATCCCTGTCAATGTTATCTTTGAATACCTGGCTATGGTAGTGTTTGATAGGTTTCTTCATTGTAAAGTTACTCCCTGCCTTCCATGCTGTATCCTTTGGAAGGCAGTCACTATGTACAGTCCATATATAAGGAATGGGGAAGTATGGAACATACTTTTTGAGTAGAGATTGGCTATATAAATTTTTTGGAATTCTTCTAGATGAGAGGATTATCTATTCTCCTTACTTATTCAATCATTCATTTATATCAGTATAGACCTATAAAATTTTATTTCATATTTTAGCTCATTATTTAATACAAATTTATTTATTTTGATGCTCAAATTGTTTTAGCTCTGGTCATGGGCTTTCTTTTGTTTAGCTACTTTATTCCTTTAACATAGTACCATCATTGAGAGTTTGTTTTTTGTTTTTAGTACTACAGAATGCTCTGAATACATCATATTTATCTTGACTCAGTCATAGAACCAAGCATTTCTCTATGGAGTCCACCGTCTTTTACGGAGCATGGTATGAGAATTTAAGATTTGTGTGCTAGTTATATTCATAATAACTGAAGTGTCAGTACTTCTAAGCCCTTTCAGCTGACAGATGAAGTATATACTAATAAGCTAAACATGAGTTTATGCTGATGTTTCCAATTTCCAACTCTAATCTATTACCACATGAATCATTTTAGATTATCCCCTTGCTAGTGCATAATCTTCCAATCCAGCAGTGAGAAAGTCTGGCCCTTAACATCTGCCATCCTTTTAAATTCTCTTGATTAGTGTAGCTTCATAATTAGCCTTAAAATTGGATAATGTGAGTCCTGAAGTTTTGTTGTTCTTTAGCATTTTGTTGACTCATTTGCACTTCCATATAAATTTTGGAATTAGTTTGTTGATATAAAATAGCTTGCTCAGATTGTGATTGTGATTATTGAATAAAGAGATCAAATCGGGAGGAAAGTGTATTTTAAGAATATCAAATCTTCTAATCTAAGAACATAAAATATCTCTCCATTTGTTTAGACATTCTTATTTTTTTAATCAGTATTTTGTAGTTTTCTGCATACGAAGTCTGGACATTATTTTATACCTAAGTACTTCATTAATTTGGTGGTATTGTAAATAGTAGAGCTTTAATTTCAAACTTCAATGGTTCATTGTTTTTATAAAGGAAAGCAATTGAGATTAATATTGATATCGTATCTTCTGACTTGGCTATACTTGCTTATTATTTCCAGGAAGTGTATTTTGTTGTTGTTGCTGTTGTTAATCACACTCATTGAGGATTTTTGTTCTGGCAATAATGTCATTTGCAAATAAAAAGTTTATTTCTTCCCTCCAATCTGTGCACATCTTATCTTTTTCTTGTTTTATTGCACTAGCTCTGACTTTTGGTAGAATATTCAACCAGAGTGATAAGATTACTTTGTCTATTTTCCGATCTTATCATTGGCCATGTTCTTAAAAAAAAAAAGTAGAAGAAATCACCCTCTATTTTATAGTATTGAGAATTTTTATCATGAATGGATATGGGATTTTATCAAATGCTTTTTCAGCATCAATTCATATTATCATCTCTGATTTTTTCTTTTGCATGTATATGTGGTAGATTACATTGTTGTTACATGCTGAACTAGCTTTATATATTCCTAATAAATTCCACTTGTTTCTTGTATAAACTGTTTCTTTCATGTTGTTGGACTCCATTTGTTGATATTTTGTTGAAGATTTTTGAATATTATGTTCATGAGAAATTGTTCTGTTGTTTTCTTTCTTTGTAATGTCTTCATCCAATTTACATTCTAAAGTCATTCTGGTTTTAGATAATACATTAGAAAGTCTTAATCTGCTTCTATAGACTTAAGGTTGTGGAAAATTGGTATTATATCTTCTTAAGTACTTTGTAGAATTCACTGATGAAAATATCTGGGCCTGGCAATTTTTTTGAGAACCTTATAAAATATTGAATTAATTCCTGTAGAGAGCAATTCCGGTAATCTATTTCTCCTTGTGTGGATTTTAGTCCTTTCTGTGTTCCAAGAAATTGGTTATTTCATCTATATTACCAATTTTTTTTCATGTGTGCCATCACATTTACTTTTCAAATCACACTTAGAACAAAAGTGCAGATGGTAGTCATTAAAGTTATTTGATGAATGGATGAACACAGGAACAGTAGGAAAGCATTTTTTAAATTACAAAACTGAGAAATGAGAACTAACAATCTTAGAGACTAGAGACACTGACTCCATTACATTTTTTCTGCCTTTATGTTAATTTTGACTGCTTCTTACTAAACCTTTCCATTTGGCAGTTAAAATATCATTGAGGCAAGCTTTTAAAGATTTTTTTTCCTATTATTTGTAGTAATTTATTAAAGTAAAAATGTATTTGATATATGTATTATTACTAGTTTGTTAAATTATTTCAAAGTTAAGGTTCTAACCAACATCAGAAAACAATGACAATGAGTATATAAGAAACAGATTTAGACATATTAGGCTCTCAGGGATAAAGAAATTTTTTCTTTCTTTTCTGACAGTCTCCCTCTGTAGCCCAGGCTGGAGTACATGGCACAATCTCAGCTCATTGCAGCCCCAACCTCCTAGGCTCGGGCAATCCTCCCACTCCAGCCTTCTAAGCAGCTGGGACCACAGGTGTGTGCTATCATGCCTGGCCAATTTTTATTTGTAGACATGAAGTATCTCTATGTTGCCTAGGCTGGTCTTGAACTCCTGGGTTCAAGCAATCCTCTCACCTCAGTCTCCCAAAGTGCTTGGATTATAGTCATGAGCTACCACACTTAGACTAACAATTCTTATATCTGCTTTGCCACTAAGCTGTTTCTTCAGTACAGGGAGTTATTTAAGTTCTTTTAGAGCCAGGGTCAGCAATTTATGGCAAGCCACCTGATTTGTAACATTTTATTGGAACACGGCAATGCCCATTTATTTATATATTGTCTATGGCTGCTTTTGAAATACAATGGCAGAGTTGCAACAGAGACTGAATAACCCACAATAAATCTGAATAACCTAAAATTTTTTGCTATCTGATTCTATTTTATAGAGTCTTTATAGAGTAGACATGTATTATATAAAAATACATATTTTTAAATTATTATAATTTCCTTCATTTTCTTTTAATGGCTCTATTTATTTACTATTTTATTTTTTATTTCCATAGGTTTGTTGGGGAACTAGTGGTATTTTGGTTACATAAATAAGTAGTATCTCCTTAGTAGAAAAATTAATACATTTTAAAGTACCTCAGCCAAAAACAAAAATAAGGGAACTTACAAATTATTGAGATTAGAAATGAGATTAGAAAAATAAGTAGTATTTCCTATAGAAATACTTTAAAATGTATGAATTTTCTTGATCTTTTCAAAAAAATCAATTTCTAAAACCATCTTCCCTGTTGGTTTTCTATTTTCAATTTCATCTATTTCTACTTTAATTTGTATTACTTCTTCTATTTATGCACTAAAACTTAAATCCCTCTTCTTTATTAGTTTTCAAAAGTAAAATCTTAGGTTTTTTTATTTTAATTCTTATTTCCTAATATAAGCATTTAATGCTATAAATTTCTCTTTATGCATTGCTTTTGGTGTAGGCAACACATTTTGATAATTGGTGTTTTCTTTTAGTTTAAAATGTATTTAAAACTCTCTTGAGACTTTTTCTTTGACTCATAGGTTATTTAGAAGTGTGTTATTTAATTTGCAAATATTTGAAGAGTTCCCAGCTATTGCTCTATATTTATAGTTTTATTTCAGTGTGGTCTGAGAACATGCTTTGTATGATTGCCAGCTTTTTACGTGTTAAGATATGTTTTACGCCCAGAATGTGGTTTACTTTGGTGAATGTTCCACACAGCCTTGAGAAAAATGTCTTTTGCTGTTGCTGAATGGGATATTCTTTTCATGTCAATTAGAACAAATTGATGGACTATGCTATTAAGGTCATCTATAAGATGTCTTTACTGATTTTCCACCTGCTTGATCTAGCAAATGCTAAAAGAAGTACTGATGTCCTCAAATAGGGATGAATTTGTCTATTTCTCCAATCAGTTGTATCAGCATTTTCTTCTTGTATTTGCACATTGCACGTTCTTTTGTGAGTTACATATGCATTTATATTATTCTTTCTTCAAAAAATTATTTATCATTATGAAATGCTTTTGTTTACTTCTGAAATTTTTCCTTGTTCTGAAGTCCTTTTGTCTAAATGTAGTATTGATATTCCAGCTTTTTTTTTTTTTTTTATAAGAAGGAGTCTCACTCTGTTCCTCAGGCTGGAGGGCAGTAGTGTGATCTTGGCTCACGGCAACCTCTGCCTCCTGGGTTCAAGTAATTCTCCTGCCTCAACCTCCCAAGTATCCATCACACCTGGCTAATTTTTGTAATTTTAGTAGAGATGGGGTTTGCCATGTTGGCCAGGCTGGTCTCAAACTCCTGACCCCAGGTGATCTGCCCGCCTTGGCCTCCCAAAGTGCTGGGGTTACAGTTGTGAGCCAACGCACACGGCCGACCCCAGCTTTTTAAAATTAGTGTTACTATGGTGTATCTTTCTCCAACCCTTTGCTTTTAAACTATTAGTAAATTTACATATAAAGTAGGTTTTTGCAGACAACATATGGTTTGGAAACATTGTTTCTAATCTACTCTGACAAAATTTTTCTTTCACTTAGTTTATTTAAACCATTTATGCATTAAGTGATAATTAACATGGACTAATATTTATGATATCTAAAACTCTTTTAAACATTTATTGGTTTCTTTCCCCACCTTCCAATTATTCTGTGTTTAATTGAGAATTTTATATGATTTCATTTTTATTTCCTATCTTAGCATATAAATTATATTACTTTAAAAATTTATTGGTTGTCCTAGAATTAAGTTTACATTTTCATCTGTTTTGTCCACCTTCAAATAACATTATACTGATTAACATGCACTGCAAGTACTTTGTAAGAAATTATTCCCAGTTTCTCTCTCCTTTCCCCCGATAGTGCTGTCACTTATTTCACCCATTTATAATCACCCAATATATTGTTACAATTATTGTTTTAAAAAACTACCTTTTACATCACTTAAAAATTAGAAAAAAAGATTTTATTTTACTTTCATATATTCCTTCTTCAATGCTTTATTTTCTTCACGTAAGATCCAAATTTCTGATCTTTTTCATTTTCTTTCTCTCTGAATAATTTTTTTACCATTTTTTTTTTGTAAGTAAGTCTGCTGGTCATGCAGTTTTTTTTCTTTATTTATCCTTCACTTTTGAAGAATAATTTTGCTGGATATAGAATTCTAGGTTGATGTATATATTTTGCTTTCATGGTCTCTGATGAGAAGTCCACTGTAATTCTTATTCCTTTGTAAATTATTTTTACCTGTCTGCATTCTTTTAAGATTTTTTTCTTTGTGTTTGGTTTCCTGCTCTTTAAATGTGGCAAATATGGCACGCCTAAATGTTTTTTTGTTTGGTATTTATTATGCTTCATTTTATCTGAACTTTCTGGACCTGTGATGTGGTGTCTGTCATTAATTTTGGAAAGGTCTTAAGTATTTCAATTAAGTGTATGTTACACTTTTATATATTGTCCCACAGTTCTTTGATGTTTTGTCTTGTTTTAATGTTTTTTTTTCTTTTTGCATTATAATTTGAAAGGTTTTTATTGACCTATCTTCAAATTTACTGATTCTTTCTTCAGTCATGTCAAGTCTACTGATAAGCTCGCTGAAGGTATTCTTCCTTTCAGTTACTGTGGTTTTTAATTCTAAAGTTTCCCTTTGATTATTCCTTAGAGTTGTTATCTCTCTGCTTACATTATCTATCTGTTCTTCCATGCTGTTTACTCTTGCTATTAGGGCTCTTAACATATTAATCATAGTTATTTTTAAATTCCTATCATATAATTGTAACATGTATGTGGTATCATGATTCTTGTTCTAATGATTGCGTTTTCTTCAGAGTGCTTTTTATTCTTTGCATTTTGACATGTAATCTTCTTGTTTAATCTTTTTGTTTAAACCAGATACAACGTATTGGGTAATAGAAACTGAAATAATTAAGCCTTTACTATGGGGATTTATGCTTATCTGGCTAGGACTTGGACTGTGTTGAATATTTGTCATAGCTACAGGCACCAGAAAATTAACTTTATTTTTTGTCCTTGTTTTTCTCTCTGCACTTAACTTTGGGCATTCCTATATGGTGTTTGTCTGGGAGGATCTGTGTCTTGCATCGCATTCACCTGTGATTTACTTCTATGTGATGCCAAATTGTGGGCAAGGGGATATGTTCCACAATCTTCCAATTAAATTGCTTGCAAAGTTTTTCTCTCATCTTTTTCGTAATCTTAATGTGTATCTGTAGAATATTTTTAAAATGGTTTAGATATTGCTGACACATACTAACGAAACTGGCACTGCTTTCAACAAAAATAAATTGTTATATGATGAAACAGTACACACCAATTGACTTGCCTCTAAAGTATTGACTGGAAATAATATTTCTTAAAGAAAGAAACAAAAAATAAGTTGATCATTTTTGCAACATTTTAAAATAAGAAGATATTATATAATTCCTAAAAACAACTGTTTGGAATTACTTATTTTTAATTTCAATTCATTTTAGAAACAGGGTGCATATGTATGTGTATTATATGGTGATATTGCATCTGCTGATGTTTAGGGTATGGATCTTGTCAACCAGGTAGTAAGCATAGCATCTCATAGTCTTTGAACCCATGCCCCTACTCCTACTTTTTGCCCAAGCAGTGCATAGTACCTAGTTTTTCATAGTATCTATAATTATGTCCATATTTGTTCAGTGATTAGCTCCCACTTATAAGTGACACATATGGTATTTGTTTTTCTGTTGCTCCATTACTTCAGTTAGGATTCCTCCATCATATTGCTGCAAAGGACCTGATTTCATTCTTTTTATGGCTACAGCGTATTCCATGGTATATATGTACCACATTTTCTTTATCCAATACACTGTTGTTGGGCACCTGTCATTTCCATGTCTATTCTATTATGGATAGGGCAGCAATAAGCATACGAGTGCATGTGTGTTTTTGGTAGAATGATTTATTTTCCTTTTGTTATATACCCTGTAGCGGGATTGCTGGTTTGAACGGTGACTCTCTTTTAGGTTCTTTAAGAAATCTCCAAAGTGCTTTCCACAGAGGCTGGACCAATTTACATTCCCACCAGCAATGTATAAGCATTCCTTTTTTCTGTAGCCTTAAGAGAGTCTATTGTTTTTTGACTTTGTGACTGATGTGAGATGGTGTCACATTATGGTTTTGGTTTGCAATTCCCTGATGGTTAGTAAAGTTGAGCATTTTTTCATATGATTGTTGCCACTTGCATGTCTTAAGATGTATCTGTTTTATGTGATGTGCCCATTTTTAATGGGGTTATTTACTGTTAACTTGTTGATTTGTTTAAGTTCCCTATAGATTCTGGATAGTAGACCTTTGTCAGATGTATGGATTGCAAATATCTTATTCCATTTTGTAGGTTGTCAGTTTAGTCTGTTGATAATTTATTTTGCTATACAGAAACTCTTTAGCACAATTAGGCCCAATTTGTCTATTTCTGGTTTTGCTGCAATTGCTTTTGGAAACTTAGCATAACTTATTTGCCAAGGCTGACGCTGAAAAGAGTATTTCCTAGCTTGTCTTCTAAGAGTTTTATAGTTTGAAGTCTTATAGTTAAGCCTTTTATCCATTTTAAGTTAATTTTGTATATGGTGAAAGGCAGGCGTCCAGCTTCAATTCAGCACATGGTACTATCCTAGTACCATTTATTGAATAAGGAGTCCTTTCCCCATTGCTTGTTTTTGTCAGCATTATCAAAGATCAAATGGTTGTAGGTGTGTGGCTTTATTTCTGAGTTTTCTATTCAGTTCCGTTGGTCTATGTGTCTGGTTTTGTACCAGTATCATGCTGTTTTGGTTACTGTATCCTTGTAGTATAATTTGAAGTTGGGTGACGTGATGCCTCCAGATTTGTTCTGTTTGCTTAGGATTGTCTTGGATATTCAGGTTCTCTTTTTGGTTCTATATGAATTTTAAAATAATAGTTTCTTCTAATTCTGTGAAGAATGTCAATGGTAGTTTAATTGGAATAGCATTGAATCTATAAATTACTTTGGGTAGTATGGCCATTTTAATGCTATTGATTCTTCCAATCCATGATCATAGAATCTTTTCTCATTTATGTGTGTTATTTAATTTCTTTCAGCAGTGTTTTGTAGTTATCCTTGAAGAGATCTTTCACCTTCTTGGTTAACTGTATTCTTAGGTATTTCATTTATGGGGGGCTATTATGAATGAGATTGTGCTCTTGATTTCAGTCTTGGCCTGGATGTTGTTGGTATACAGAAATGCTACTCATTTTCATACACTGATTTTGTATACTGAAACTTTACTAAGGTCATTTATGAGTTCCAGGAGCCTTTTTGCAGAGTTTTTAGGATTTTTTAGGTATAGGATCATGTTGTTCATAAAGGGAGATAGCTTGATTTCTTTCCTATTTGGATCCTTTTATTTCTTTCTCTTGCCTGACCACTTCTATTCAACATAGTACTGGAAGTCCTAGCCAGAGAAATCAAACGAGAGAAAGAAAGAAACGGAATTTTTTTTTAAATTAACTTTTTTTCCTCCTCCTTGTCCCATGATCCTCTCCCCTTTTCTGTGCAATTATGATAATATACTTAAGAATATTTCCTCTCTACTTTGTCTTTTGTTCTCTAATTTCATAAAGTTGCTTGATACTACTTGGATATTTCCAGATACTCAGACATATATAAAGTTTAGTTTCAGTGATGTCAATGACTAATGAAAGCCAGGGTGTATTTAGTGAACTAGAAAATTGAAACACAAGTTTCCATGACAAGAGTAATAGGTGAGAATGAGAAGTAATTCAAAGGGTAATATTAATAGCCTTTTTATATTCAAAATATCTTGTAAATATTCCATTTATAATATTTTATTTGTAGAATCCTAATACTGGTAAAAAATACTACCTCATTTTAAAAAATATTTTAAGCCCTCAGGCAGATTTCTTCAACCATCTGAGGATACAGTTTGTCTTCTCTGTAACCAAATATCCATTTTCAAAATTTGAAGGAAATAATGGTCCCGTCTGGCTTTACCATATTAAACATAAAACCAAGTGTTCAGTTTAAGTAATACCTAAAAGATATTATAATCTTAGCTGCCATTTCTCAAATCCTGTTAAAATATATCCAAATATTTAGTATACTGTAGCATTTACTTGTCCACTTCTCTTACATTTCAAATTTATTTCCAAGTCTTTCTCCGAAAAACCTCAAGGTAATTCTTTCTTTACCTGTAATTATCTAGATAATTTCTTTCACAGTTAAGTAGATGAAAAGTATGAGGAAACAGCTTTAGGCTGACATATATAATTCTTATTACACTAATGTTATTGTTATCTTTGGATTATAATTGTTGTGGTCTAGGTTTAAATTCCCGTTCCATAAATTGCCAGTTATATGATCTTTAACAACTTCTCTCTGTCTCGGTTTCCTCATCAGAAAAAGGAAGACAATTATATTACCTAACTGTTAGAATGTTATAAAGATTAAATTTGTTAATTCACAAAATATGTTTCAGAAAAGTGTCTAGGTCATAATCATAATTAATTGCACAATGTATATTAGCTGCAATTACTGTTTGTTAGTATTATAACTATTACAGTTGTGTTGGAGGGGATGTGGCATCTCACCTGAATAGTAGGTCATTTATACTAAATCCTTGAGGAGAGGCAGGCCTATGAAAACACTGCACAATTGTGTCAGGTGTTGTTCACATGGACTACTGTAAGATTGACATGCTTTGGACTTTTGGCAGCTCTAGACACACGTAACTCCTTTTTCCCAGAAACAGGACTTAGGAAGGAAAGTAAAGAAAGTGGAAAGATCATGAATCTCAGCCTAGATTTTGTATATGCACATCCTTCATAGAGTTATTTTACCTCCCTGAGCTGTGGTCTCATCATTTGGAAAATAACACTCAAACGTCATGGTGGTTGTGAAGATCGGTATATACAGACATGCTTTATATAAAGCACATAGCATTAATAAAAAATTATTTTTTAAACATACAAAGTACACTTTTATAACGTAAAATTTTGTGCTATATATAAACACATAGTATTAATTGTAAAAATCAGATATTCTTCTTCCTCTTATTTCTTTTTCTATTAACTAAAGGGTAGAATATTGTTATCTGGAATTTACCCAGAGAGATACAAAGCAGAATAGGAAGAAATACCTGTGTGGCAAAACCATGCAGTTGTCACACAGGGATGGATTGAGTGAAAGCAAATGAAAAACTAGCCATGCGCTTGTACCTTGTCCCTGTATCAGAGGGCTAGAATACAGATGTCTCAAGGCAATGGGTAACTTGGAACAGGTCTGACAAACAAGATGATGAAGGCACAAATAATAGAACTTTGAATTTTACACAGATGTATGAGCTTAAAATTTTTTAAACTATCTATCTCTTACTAACCTGTTCTTACTTTTGAGAGTTCCAGTTCAGTTCCAAAAAGAAAGGACAGATTTGAGCCAAAGTGCTGGAGGTAGGGTCAAGGCAGTGTCCTCTGGGGCCCAGCTAGAGGACCAATGCAATAACTTGAAGAAACAGGGTAATGGCAAAATCAAAGCCACTTAGAAACCTAAAGATTTTTATTTTTCTGTAAATTTTAGGAGGCTAGGTTTGGTTTTATAATCAGCAGCCCCTTACAGGAAGTAGGAAACAGTACCTCAGCTCCATGTATGTCTACATTCTGGACACAAATAGTACTTTTATTCTTCTAAAATCACAAATATATATAAAAAACTGAGGGCTTCCCAATGGAATAGGGGCTTGGAAAGAAGCATCTTTAAACAAAGGTGGGCATGTTTTCCATGTCCATAACTTTTTTACTCAAGTCTTAATATGTTCCAATGAAGTGTATGTCACAGAATCATCTTGCCTCACATCAGTGATTTTTCAGCCTTGGCTCAATACTAGCAGCACCAAGGGAACATTTAAAATACAACAATGTTCAAACTCATTTAACTGTTCCGGGAATTGGTATTTTTTAAAGTTTCCAGGTGAGCCAATATAAACTTAGGTCTCTGAACTACTACCTTATGTGCCTAGACCTGTGTTCTCAGGTTTTAACTGGAAATTTGTTCCATTGTCTCTAGGGTTGCCCTTTGTAACAATGAAGGATAGCAGCCTGTGGGTATTCTGGAAGAGGAGTCCTTTAAAAGTTTGAAAATAAATAAACCCTTCAGTCTCTTCTCTCAGATGACTCAAACTAGTGCCTCATACTTTGCCTCTTAGAAGCCTTTCCATTCTTATTATTTTTGTAATTCTCAGGAGAAATTCTTACAATGTTAAATCTCTTGAAAGGTGAAAGAAATTTGAATAAAAAGAAGCTTTACTTTAATTATAATGGCAACACTGATCAACAATTACCTATTGTTCCTTGTAAACACATTCTTATAGTGTATTAACATTTCACTATTCTTTGAAGCAGTGATTGCCTATTAGTCCTCAGTTTACATTCTGTTATAGTTCCACATCTCCCCAAAACTTAATCTGGAGATTTTCTTAGTTTTTTGAGAATAAACTACTTAAACTTTTTTATTAAACTTACTGTGATAAGAAAGGGCATTATTGAAGAATAAGTTTCAAGAAACGATTTTGTGAAAAACTCATATGGATGTTTGTTATTACTGTAACACTTAGTTACATTGGATTCCTGGTTTAAATTCTGCCTAAAGCTTGTCAAGTGTAAGTAAAGCAAGGAGAGAAAAGTATCTTAAATTTAAACCATCAGTTGAAGAGTAACATTTTGCCCCAAAGCAATGAACCATTTAATTTCCACCAGTGTTATCTGGGAAAAAATATCCTGTACTATCAATCAAATAAACTTAGAAATGAGAACAAGCACTTAGTCTTCAGTGATGTCAAAAATTCTGGCTCAGGGAAATCAGAGTGGAAACACTAATCTTAAAATAGGCTTGCATAATATTTTTGCTTTTTTAACAAACTAAATTTAATTTGGCAGAAGATTGGAAAGAATGCTCTTTGAGAATTTAAGATTTGCTCCAAAGTCAACAAAAGTATGTAAGCTGGGCAAGCTCAGTATTATGAAGGGGTAAAGCAGCTGATCCCAAAATGAAGAGCAGATAATCTTTTTAAGGTGTCAAATGAATGACATTTGCAACTCATTACATTTGCAGTTGCAACCTACTTATACTTACTTAGAGTTGCGACATACTACACTTATGCTAAGTTTTAGGTAAGAAGGCACATAAGCATTTATACATGTGAGCATGCAGATAGACACACTTTAATTGTTTTTTAAGCTAGTAGTCCTACAATAAAACTTTTAGATACGGTCTGGATGATGAGGCAAAGGGAATTGAATCACAATATTGTTCTTGCAATTAATCTTAAGATAACTAGTCACAACGAAATATTTTCACATAAGTAAAAACACCAAAGTAAGTAGTCTATATGTTATGTCTAAAAAATTATATCTTGGTTGGTTCATGAGAAACTGATAAACTTGAAGGGTTTCTACTTAATGTGGGGTCTGGCTTGTATGTGGGAATGGAGAAAGCATATAAACTTAGTTTTACGATTTATAAAATTAAGTTATAAAAGTTATTGTGATCATTGCAAAGTCCTCTGAACTGACTGCACCATGGATTACACCATAGTCAAGCCATGGTGACCCTTGTGACTCACACATACAACTCCAGATGGCCTCCTGGAACCAGAAAGTCTGAGGTAACTGGAAAACTGCAAAAGGAGAAGAATAGCTAGCTCCTGCAGTGCCTGATTAACCGACCTTGAAACATTCTGTCATTGTTCCTGCTTCAACTGATAAGCCAGTGACACTGGGCCTTGGACCTTTTGATACCCCCCACCAGTGGCACCCCCCACCCCCAGCTTGCTAAAACCACCCTGAACTGGAACTTCTGTAACTTTTCACTGCCTACTCCCAACCTGTGAAACCAACTCCTATCCCACTACCCTCCACTGACTCTCTTTTCAGACTTAGCCTACTAACACCCAGGTGAATAATTTCTTCATTCAAAGCATGCCTAACATTTGGTACTGAAACCCAGGACAGGGGTATTCCTTCTGGAGACCAGCCCCCTGTCCCCACTCTTCCTCTGTGAAGAGACCCACCTGCGAACTCAGTGCATCAGATCAGCCTGACAACCTTCTTGCCACCTTCAGATCAGGTAAGCAGTCTCTTCCTCTCTTGCTCTTCATTTAAATCCTTCTTCTAAGTAGAGAAAAAGGACAAGTATCTCCCTTTCTTGCTCTTCCTTTAAATCCTTTCCCTTCAAAGTAGAGAAAAGGGAGACAAGTCTCTCCCTTTCTCTTTCTTCCTTTAAATCTTTCTCCTTTTAAGTAGAGACAAAGGAGACACACTATCTATCTGTGCACTCAAAAACTCCATTGTTGGTCACAAACTCAGGAAGACAGCCTTCCCTTGGCGTCTGGTCAGTCGTGGGGATGCCAGCATTGACCACTTGCCCACAGTACAGCCCAGGACCCAGTCAGGGATGCCTACGGAAAACCCTGGTAGCTGCTCTCCTCCCATTCTTTCTCCTCATCTCCACTCCTGTCCTTAATACTTACTTACCTCCTTTGCTATGGGCAATGTTCTGCCCTCTATTCTTCTGTTTTCACCTCTAGCCCTCATCCTAAAAAACCTAAAACCTCTTCAACTCTCACCTGATCTGAAACCTAAATGTATCATTTTTCCTGCAATACAACCTGGCCCCAGTACAAATTAGGCAATGGTTCCCAATGGCCAGAAAATGGCACTTTCAATTTTTCTGTTCTGTGGGACCTAGATAATTTTTGTCAATGAAAGGGCTAACGGTCTGAAGTGCTGTACACCAGGCACTTTTTTACACTCCATTCCCTCCTTAATCTCTGCTCTCAATGCAACCAGTCCCAAATTTTCCTTCTCTCCCTTCCATCCACCCCTTCTGCCTCTGCCAGTAGCTCAGAATCCTTCTTGCCCATCAACCCTTCTGAACTTTCTCCTCCCACCTGTCCAAACCAGACCCTAATCCAGGCCCTAACCCCTACACCAAGCCTCCCTCCTCTTCTTCTGTCTGCAACCCACCTCCTTATTCCCCTCTTATCACCTCCCCACCTCACACCCAGACTGGCTTACAGTTTAGTCCTGGGGCTACCTCCCCCACCCCTGTCCAACAAATTCCCCTGCGCAAAGTGGCTGAAGCTAAAGGAATAGTCCAGGTACACGTTCCTTTTTCTCTGATCTCTCTCAAATCAGTCAGCTCTAGGCTCTTTCCCATCAGACCCCACCAAGTATATACAAAAAAAATTCCAATACTTAACCCAGTCTTATAATCTCACCTGGAGTAACTTAAATGTCATCCTTCTACTCTCACCCCTAAAAGATGCTTAATACGCATTTTATCACCCAATCAGCCCCTGACATTACAAAAAAGCTACAGAAATTAGAATCTGGCCCTCAAACCTCATAACAGGAATTAATCAACTTCACCTTCAAGGTGTTCAATAATAGGGACAAAGCTGCCTGGCAGCAGCACGTCTCAGAACTTCAGATGCTGCCTCTGCCATAAGACAAACCCCAGCCACACCACTGACTGACTCACAAAGACTTCAAAGCACCCAGACTGCAGCATCCAGTCACCCCTCCTGGACCTTGCTTCAAGTGTCAGAAACCTGGCCACCAGGCCAAGAAATGCCCACAGCCTGTGATTTCTCCTAAACCCTGCCCTGTCTGTGCAGGGCCTCCACTGAAAGACTGTCCAACTCACGTCACTGCTCCCAGTTACTGGAGCTCCAACCCAAAGCTCCCAGACCAAATTCTTCCCAGTCTCCTCGGCTTGGTGGCTGAAGACTGATGCTGCCTGAACATCTTGGAGGGCCCCTGGACCATCATGGACACCGAACTTCGGGTACCTCTTATGGTAGAGGGTAAGTCCATCCCCTTCTTAATCAACACCAGGGCCACCCACTCCATGCTGCCTTCTTTTCAAAGACGTGTCTCCTTAACCTCCATAACTGTTGTGGAGATTGATGTCAAAGCTTCCAGGCCTCTCAAAACTCCTCAGGTCTGGTGTCAATTAGGTCAGCATTCCTTTCCACATTCTTCCCTGATCAGTCCCACTTGTTCAGTTCCCCTGTTAGGCCAAGATATCCTAATAAAATTGCCTCCTTAACTATTCCTGGGCTACAGCCACACCTCATTGCCATTCTCCTCCCCAAACCCATGCCTCCTTCAATAGCTCCCCGCATGTCCCCCTACCTTAATCCCAGGGTGTGGGACACACCACCTCCCTATCCGTTGCTGCAAGTCACTCAATCCTCATAATCCCCTTAAAACCTAACCACCCTTATTCCGCCTAGTGTCAGTACCCCATCCCAGCACAAGCCTTAAAGGGCCTAAAGCTTGTTATTACTTGCTTACTACAACATGGCCTTTTGGTTTCCACTAACGCTCCCTACACCATCCCCATCCTACCCATCCAAAAAACCAGACAAGTCCTACAGATTAGTCCAAGACCTTCACCTTACTAATCAGATAGTGCTCCCCATCTGTCTTGTAGTGCCAAACCCTTATATTATCTTGTTCTCAATACCCCCTACTACAACCCATTATTCCATCCTGGACGTCAAAGATGCTTTCTTTACTATCCCTTTGCACCCCTCTTCCCAACCCCTTTTTGCCTTTACTTGGACTGACCCTGACACCCACCAGTCCCAGCAGTTAACCTGGACCCTTCTTCCCCAAGATTTTCGAGATAGCCCTCATTACTTTAGCCAAGCCCTCGCCCACAACTTACTCTCCTTTCACCCTTCTGCTTCCTACCTCATACAATACGTCAGCAGTCTCCTCCCTCGCAGCCCCTCTTACAAATCCTCTGAACAGGACACATTCCTACTCCTTCAACTTCTAGATTCTAAAGGATACTGATTGTCACCTTCTGAAGCTCAAATTTCCACCCCTTCCATTACCTATCTATCTCAACATAATCCTCCATCAGCATATATCTACTCTTCTTGCTGATCATGTCAGGTTAATCTCCCAAACCCCAATCCCCTCCACTAAAAAACAGCTTCTCTCCTTTCTAAGCACTGTAGGATACTTTTGCTTCTGGACACCAGGTTTTGCCCTCCTAACCAAACCACTTTATAAACTGACAAAAGGAAACTCAGCCAACCCCATAGGCACCAAATCCTTCTCCCATTCTTCCTTTTGTTCTTTAAAGAAGGCCTTAGAAATGGCCCCTACACAAGCACTCCCCAACTCCTCCCAACCCTTTTCCATTCATTCACATGGCAGAAGTGAAAGGCTGTGCAGTCAGAGTGAGTTTTTATGCAAGAGCCAGGCTCACGACCAGTCACCTTCTTGTCTAAACAACTTGACCTCACAGTCCTAGGCTGGCCGTTGTGTTTATGTGCTGTGGCTCCTGTGGCTGTAGTATTCCTAGAATTCCTGAAAATCACAGACTAAGCCCCACTTCCTCTGTAGTGCTCACAACCTCCAAAGTTTAGTTTCCTCTTCACACCTCACATACTTAATTTCAGCCCTTCACTTTCTCCAGCTTTATGCACTCTTTACTGAAACTCCCACAGTAACCATTGCTCTTGGACCTGACTTCAACCCAGCCTCTCACTTAATACCCACCACAAACCCTAATCCACATGATTGCCTCTCAATAATCCACATAGCATCCTCCTGCTTTCCCCATATTTCCCTCTTCCCAATCCCAGACCCAGACCATACATGGTTTATTGATGGCAGTTCTTCAAATCCCAGTCGGTTGGCACTAGCCAAAGCTGGTTATGCTGTTGTATCCCACACATCTATTATCGAGGCTGACATACTCATCCCCTCGCCCACCACTTCTCAGCAAGCTGAACGAATTGCCTTAACCCGTGTTCTTACTCTTGCCAAAGAACTACACATAAATATCTTTACTGATTCTAAACACACCTTCCACATCCTACACCACCATGCTGTCATATGGGTTGAAAGTTTTTCTCACCACACAGGGGTTCTTTATTATTAATGCTCCCTTAATAAATACCCTCCTTAAGGCTGCTCTCCTCCAAGCCAAGGCAAAGGTTATCCACTGCAGAGGACACTGAGAACCATCACATCCTGTTGCCCAAGGAAATGCATAGCCTTAGCCAATAAAACAGCCAAAGAAGCAGCAGACACCCCAGTATCTCCCCAACAAGGCCAATATTTTTCCTTTTCATCTATCTCCCCAACCTGTTCTTCCTCTGAAAACTCACTTTACCAGTCCCTTCCTACATAAGAGAAATGGTTCTTAAACCACAGGAAGTTCCTCCTCCCTGTCTCACAAGCTTGCTCTATCCTCTCATCCTTTCATAACTGCTTCCATGTGGGATAAAAACCCTTAACTCATCCTTTAGAACCCCTCATTATTTCTTTTCCATTATGGAAGTCCATCCTGAAGACAATCACATCTTAATGTTCTGTCAGTCTACTACTCCCCAGGGCTTTCTCAGACTCCCCTCCTTTTTGTACACATCAGGCCTGAGGATTTATCCCTACACAAGATTGGCAAATAGATTTTGCCCATTTGCCATGTGTCCAAAAGTTCAGATACCTCTTAGTTTGGGTTGACACCTTTACTGGGTGGGTTGAGGCCTTTCCCACTTTCTGAAAAAGCCACTGCAGTCATTTCTTCCCTTCTAACAGACATAATTCCCCAGTTTGGCCTCCCCACTTCCATACAGTCTGGCAACAAACCAGCCTTCATTAGCCAGATCACCGGAGCAATTTCCCAGGCCCTTGACCTATATGGCCCCACCTTTCTGCTTGGGCCTAACCTTATTCCAGACACCAGCCCTCCAACAGCCTAGACATGAAATCCACCAGACTGCTAATTTCCTCTTACATCACTCCAGATACCTGGCCATATAAAGACACCCTAGCCAGAAGGTCAGTTCTAGTTAAAAGCCTAACCCCTCAATCTTTACAACTTCAGTGGACAGGACCCTTCTTGGTCATTTATAGCACACCAACCACTGTCTACAAGACCCTTTCCAGTGGACTCATCATTCCAGGATAAAGCTGTGCCCATCAGACAACTGGTCTGACTCCTCTGCCTCTTCCTGGAAGTCACTAGTACTCTCCCCTAAGTCTCTTAAATTCACCTGCATCCCCGATGTGCAAGAATAACCCTATATAAAATTAACTTTACTTAAACCGCACCTCAGAAAGTTGCTCATATTCGCTGTACTCATTTACTTTTACATGCCCTGATCTTGTTTACATTGCGGGTTTACACTTTTCCTCCAAGCAATTATAGCTGATATTTCATGGTTTCACCCTTAAGCTGCCACCTTTGACTCTCTTAGAGTGGACAGATAACCTTCAGTGGCAGGGAACTCTCCAACTCTTCCATCCTGATGAAGTCCTCTTCTTTTCTTTTATACTCACTGTTAACCTCGCTCCTGTTCTCCTGCTACCCCCATCCCTCCCTAATTACCTCCAACATACCATCAACCTAACCCATTCCCTCCTATTTCAAACCCTTCCTTAACCAGTGATATTTGGCTATGCATTTCCCTCTCCTCTTCCTCCTACACAGCCATCCACGCCCTACCAGCAGACCTGGCAAACTCTCGCATCTCTTTATACCTCCGGACTTCCTTCAACAACCCCCACCTGTATCTCCCAGAAAAACTCCTCTACTTCCTGGAAAGATTCAACAAAACACCCAGATATCTCATACGAACAGGCTACTGCTCTTCTTTGCACCTACCTGCATAATTTCCCTCTTATGTCAACTCCACACCCCCTGTTTTTGGACCACAAACCAAAAACTCATTTTAACCACACAACTATCCCTATTGCTGTTCCCTTGCACATTTCTCGGCAATCACCTAATGGAATTCCCCTAGGAGACCTCCCACCCTCTTTGTGTTCATTTATACTTCACTTCCAAGGCCCTGTCACCCACGTTAACCAAGAAATAGGAACATACCAGCTTCGCATTATGGAAACGCCCTCCCTCATTACTAGCACTCTTAAGAATGTCAATAGTTTTTGCCTAGGTAGGCATTTACCCTGTCTCTCACTCCATCCTTGGCTGCCCTCCCCTTATTCATCAGACTCTCCTCCAGACCCCTCTTCCTGCCTGCTCATACCTAACCTTGTTAATGAAAGTGAATGGTCACTCATAGATACCAAACGCTTTCTCATACACTATGAAAACAAGACCTCTCCTTCCACATAATTACCCTATCAAACCCCACTACAATCTTTAACAACTGTGGCCCTTGCTTGTTCCCTTGGTATCTGGTACAAGACCCCAGTCTCCCAAAACACTTTCTCATCTCTTCAGTTACACTTCAAGTTCTGCCTCAGCCAAGGACTTTTTTTCCTCTGTGGCTCTTCCACCTAGCTCTGCCTTCCTACCAACTGGACAGGCATCTGTTCTTTAATATTTCTTATTCCCAAAATCCTTTTTGTCAATGGAAGTGAACACCTCCCTGTCCCTGTTGTAACTCCTACATGACAAAAAAGAGTCATTCAATTAATCCCCTTGCTTGTAGGATTAGGAGTCTCCACTGCTGCAGTTGGGACCGGTATAGCAGGCCTTACTCCTTCCATCACCACATTCCACAGTCTCTCTAACGATTTTTCTGCCAGCATTTCAGACACAACTATCTGTTCCCCAAGCCCAAGTTAATTCCCTGGCTGCAGCTGTCCTCCAAAATTGTCGAGGCCTCGATCTATTGACTGCTGAGGAAGGAGGACCGCCTATTCCTAAAAGAAGAATGCTGCTTTTCTCTAAACCAATCTGGCCTTGTATATGACACCATCAAAAGACTTAAAGACAGGGCCCAAAAGCTCACTACTCAGGCAAATGATTACTCTGGATGTAGGTGGCCACTCTCTAACTGGGTATCATGGCTCCTTCATTAGCAGGTCCCTTAATATCTATCCTTCTCTTTCTCTTATTCACACCTTGTCTTTCCAACTCATCTCTCAATTCCTACAAAATCATAACCAAGCTATGGCCAGTCAATATGGCAAATGCTCCTTCTAACAACCCCACAATATCACCCCTTGCCCCAGAATCTCTTGCCAGTCTAAATTCTTTCCCATTTTTAGGTTCCCACCCCAACCTTTATCCCGCTTGAAGAAGCCCTGAGAAACATCGCCCATCATACCTCTCTATCGCTCCAAAAAAATTTCACTGCCCCACCTTTTAAAATTATTTTTGCCTTTATATTATTAATATAAAAAGACAGGAATGCAAAGTCCTTTGAACTGACTGCACCATGGATTACACAGGGGCCATGGTGACCCCTGTGATCTTCATGTACACCTACAGATGGCCTCCCGGAGCCAGAAAGTCTGAGGTGGTAGAAAACTGCAAAAGAAGAATAGCGCCTGCAGTGCCTGATTGACCTTGCAACATTCTGCCACTGTTCCGGCCTCAACTGTTCCTGTCTCAACTGAAAAGCCAACCTTGTGACAATGGACTTTGGACCTTGTGACAACCCTAGGATGACACCCCCCTCCCTGGCTTGCAAAAACCATTCTGAATTATAACTTCTGTAATTTCCACTGCCTACTCCAAACCTATAAAACCAACTCCTATTCCACTGCCCTCCACTGACTCTTTTTGGACTCAGCCCACTCGCACCCAGGTGAATAAACAGCTTTAGTGTTCACACAAAGCCTCTTTAGGTGGTCTCTTCATTCAGAGCATGTCTAACAATTTTTATTGACTAAATGGATGGTATTTTAAAGTTTATCTAAAATTGATTGATTATCATGTCAGCAGTAAATCTGACACTTGAATTCAAGCAAAAATTATCGATCTCAATATTGATATGGTTTAAAAAGTTAGTTAGAAATGTATTATCTGATTAGGATGATCTCCATTGTAAAATATCAGAACTGGTCCTAAGGTAAAAATCCTGCTGTTTTAGACATACTAGGATTTAGAATTTCAGCAATCCCTTTGGAAAAGTATTTCTTGGTTCCTTTCTCTGAAAATAGTCCATCTATAATGGTGAGTCCATAAGAACCATAATATTGGAGGACTATGGTAGGCAGTTGACTTATACTTGATCTAATATATTTTCCTTCAATAATGTGAACTGAAGGATGTAGAGGATGGGACTTGCATGCTGAGTCATTTTAATGGTGAACTCTTGTGAAAAATCCATAGACTGCAGATGGTAAGATTCTTACTCCCCCTTGCATCCTTTCTCAAAAGTTGCAATGCATTATTTCAAAAATGTTATAAAATATCCAATATCCTTACAGTAAATTTTCTTTCAATGTTGAAACTTCCTTATGCTGATTCTATTATTGTATGCCAAAGACTTTACTAAAAGGATTCATGACAGTAGAGCATAAAAAAAGATTTTAAAGTGACTCACTCATCTTTGGTTTTAATACCCTTTAAATGTATTTATTTAGGGTATCATACTTTAAAGCATGTAAAATTTAATACCTACCCAAAGGAAAAACTAATTTATGGTAGATAGTGCAATATTGTAGAAAGAATGTCACTTTCAATGTTGAAGTTAAAATTGTCATTTCTATGGATTTTGATGTACTCTGTAATCTCTAAATAAAGATCTAAAATAACCCCCCAAAAAGAAAATGTTTTAAAGAGACAACTAGTTCAAGTCTTTCACAGCAAATGAAGAAATTGACACTCATAGAGCTTGAGTCAATTGTCTAATATCTAGAAGAACTAGAGATGTGGTGTGGACATTTAGTTCTTATTTTTGCTGAGTGTGCCATTCACATTCCTGACTTTCATCTCAGTTACAACAAGAGCTTATGAAGACAGGCCTCTTGGTTTAAGAATCTGTGTAGATATTATGTTTTTTCTTCCCAGTGCTAATATTTTTCACTTTTCATATTCTGATTATCTAACTACTTTCACTTTATAACTAAAGCAAAATGGCCACATATTTTTACAAATGCTGTATCTGGCCAAAGTCTCAAATTTACTTTTTTCAGATTGCTGCAAAAAAGAACTGATGCCAGTACCACTGAAACTGTTTCAAAAAATCAAGGAGAAGGAATTTCTCCCTAACTAATTCTACAAAGTCAGCATCATTATGATATGAAAATCAGGCAGGTATATATATACACACATACGTATATATATATATATACACATATTATATATATACATTATATACACATATATACATTATATAGATTATATATACATTATATATACATATATACACATTATACATATACATATATATACATTATACATATATACGTGTATATATGTATATATACACATATATATGTGTGTGTATATATATACGTATCTATCTATCTATATATCTATATATATGTATAATCTTTAGGCCAATATCCTGAATGAACATTGATGTAAAAATCCTCAACAAAATACTGGAAAAATGAGCCCAGCAACTCCTCAAAAAGCTAAGTAGGTTTTATGTCTAGGATATGAGGTTGGTTCAACATACACGAATCAATAAATGTGACTTACCCCCCAAAAAAAAAATCAAAAATAAAAAACATACTTGTCTCAATAGATGCCGACAAAGCCTTCAATAGACCAGGCATTGAAGGAACATACCTCAGAATAACAAAAGCCGTCTATGACAAACCCGTATTCAACATCATACTGAATAGGTAAATGATGGGAGCGTTTTCCCTTGAGAAGCTAAACAAGACACTCTCATCATTTTTATTCAACATAGTACTGGAAGTCCTTGCCAGAGCAACCAGGCAAGAGAAAGAAATAAAAGGCAAATCAAAAAAGAAGATATCAACTATTTATCTTTTCTGACTATAATTTTTCTATACAAAGAAAACCCTAAGGACACCATGAAAAGGTTCCTGGAACTAATAAACATGTTTAGTAAAATATGTTTCATACTGCTGATAAAGAAAATCCTAAGACTGTGAGAAAAGAAGAGGTTTAATTGGACTTACAGTTTTGCATGGCTAGGGAGGCCTCAGAATCATGACAGGAGGTGAAAGGCTCTTCTTACATGATGGCAGCAGGAGAAAATGAGGATGATGCAATAGCAGAAATGCCTGATAAAACCATCAGATCTTGTGAGACGTATTCACTACCACAAGAACAGTAAGGGGAAACCAATCCCATGATTTGAATTATCTCCTTCTACGTCCCTCTGAAAAGATACGGGAAATACGGGAGTATAATTCAAGATGAGGTTTTGGTGGGGACACAGCCAAACCCTATCATTCCACCCCAACCTTCCAAATCTCATGTCCTTACATTTCAGAACCAATCACGCCTTCCCAACAGTTCCTCAAACTCTTAACTCATTTCAGCGTTAACCCAAAAGTCTACAGTCCAAAATCTCATCTAATACAAGGCAAGTCCTTTCCACCTATGATCCTGTAAAATCAAAAGCAAGCTAGTGACATCCTAGATACAATGGGGGTACTTTGTATTGAGTAAATACAGCCATTCCAAATTGGAGAACTTGGCCAAAACAAAGGGGTTACAGGGTCCATGAAAATCCAAAATCCAGTGGGGCAGTCAAATTTTAAAGCTCCAAAGTGATCTCCTTTGACTCCATATCCAGGTCATACTGATGCAAGAGATAGGTTCCCATGGTCTTGGGGAGCTCCACTCCTGTCGCTTTTTCAGGGTACAGGCTCCCTCTCAGCTGCTTTCATGGGCTGGCATTGAGTGTCTGCAGCTCTTCTAAGCAAACAGTGCCAGTTGTTAATAGATCTACCGCTTTGAGGGCTAGAGGACTGTGGTCCTCTTATCACAGATTCAGTAGGTAGTGCCCCATTAGAGACTCTGTGTGGGGGCTCTGACCCCACATTTCCCTTCTACACTGCCCTAGCAGAGGTCCTCCATCAGTACCCCACTCCTGCAGCAAACTTCTGCCTGACCAGGCATTTCTATACATCTTCTGAAACCTAAGTGGAGGTTCCCAAACCCCAAGTTTTGACTTCTGTGCACTCATAGGCTCAACACCACATGGAAGTTGCCAAGGCTTGGGACTTGTACCCTCTGAAGCCATGGCCCAAGTTCTACAGTGGCCCATTTCAGCCACAGCTGGAGCAGCTGGGATGTAGGGCATTAAGTTCCTAGGCTGCACACAGCCCGAAGACTCTGGGCCCAGCCCACAAAACTATATTCTCCTAGTTCTCCAGGCCTGTGATGCCCTGGAGAAATTTCCCCTGTTGTGTTGGGGATTAGTATTCGGCTCCTCATTACTTATGCAAATGTCTGCAGCCAGCTTGAACTTCTCCTCAGAACTGAAATTTTCTTTTCTATCACATTGTTAGGCTGTAAATTTTAAAAACTTCTATGCTCTGCTTCCTTTATAAAACTGAATGCCTTTAACAGCATGCAAGTCACATCTTGACAACTTTGCTGCTTAGAAATATCTTTCACCAGTTACCCTAAATCATCTGTCCTAAGTTCAAAGTTCCAAAAATCTCTAGGGCAGGGGGAAAATGACACCAGTCCCTTTGCCAAAACATAGTAAGAGTCACTTTTGCTCCAGTTCCCAACAAGTTTCTTAACTCCATCTGAAATCATCTCAGTCTGGACCTTATTTTTTATATTGCTATCAGGCTTTTGGTCAAACCCAGTTAAAAATTTGCTTCCACATTTTTGGGTATGTTTTCAGCAACACCCCACTTTTGGTACCAATTTACTGTATTAATCTGTTTGCATGCTGCTGATAAAGACAAACCTGAGACTGGGAAGAAAAAGGGGTTTAACTGGACTTAACAGTTCTGCATGGCTGAGGAGCCTTCAGAATCATAGCAGGAGGCAAAAGGCACTTCTTAAATGGAGTCAGCAAGAGAAAATTAGGAAGATACAAAAGCAGAAACCCCTGATGAAACCATCAGATCTCATGAGATTTATTCACTATCATGAGAACAGTATGGGGGAACCACCCCCAAGATTCAAATTATCTGCTACTGGGCCCTCCCACAACACATGGAAATTATGAGAGTACAATTCAAGATAAGATCTGGGTGGAGACAAAGGCAAACCGTACCACCTAGCAATTCATCTAAGCAAAAAAGAGAAAAGGCCATACTGCCAAAAGCAATGTACAGATTCAATGCTATCTTTATCAAAATGCCAATATCATTTTTCACAAACTTAGAAAAATCTATTCTAAAATTCATATGAAACCAAAGGAGAGACTGAATAACCAATGTAATTTTAAGCAAAAAGAACAAAACTGGAGCCATCATATTGCCCAACTTTACACTATAACGCCACAGTAACATAAACAGCATGATACCGGTAGAAACATAGACATACCAACCAGTGGAACAGAATAGAGAACCCACACGCCTACAACCATTTGATTTTAGACAAAATTGACAAAAATAAGCAATAGGGAAAGGATTCCCTATTCAATAGATGGTTATGGGTTAACTGGCTAGCCTGCAGAAGAAGAAAACTAGACCCCTGCCTTACACCATATATAATAATTTTCTCAAGATAAATTAAAGATTTAAATGTAAGAACTCAGCTATAAAAATCCCAGAAGAAAACCTAGGAAATACTCTTCTCCACATCAGCCTTGGCAAATTTATGACTAAAAAACCAAGAGAAATTCAAAATAAACAAAAATTGAGAAATAGGACCTAATTAAGCTAAAGAGCTTCTGCACAGCAAAATAAATTATCAAGAGAACAAACAGATAACCTAAAGAATAGGAGGAGATATTTGCAAACTATTCATCTAATAAGGATCTACTACCTAAAATATGCAAGAAATCTAAACAAATCAGCAAAGAAAACACAAAACATTTTAAAAATGGGTGAATGACATGCACAGACATTTCTCAAAAGAAAGCATACAAGTGTCAAATACATATGAAAATACTCAACATCTCTAATTTTCAGAGAAATGCAAATGGAAACCACAGTAAGATCTCCATCTCACAAAAGTATGAATGGAGATTGTTAAAAAGTCAAAAAATAGATTCTGATGAAGCTGCGGAGAGAAAGGAACACTTATACTCTGTTGGTAGAAATACAAACTAGTTCAGCCACTGTGGAAAGCAGTTTGAAGATTTCTCAAAGATCTTAAGATGGAATTACCATTTAACCCAGCAATCCCACTATCATATATACCCAAAAGAAAATAATTCATTATATCAAAAAGACACATGCACTCATATGCTCACTGCTGTACTACTCACATTATAAAGACATAAAATCAACCTAGGTGCCCATCAACAGTATATTGGTTAAAGAAAATGGTATATATATATATATATATATATATATGTATATATATATATGTGTATATATATAAATATATACACATATATATACATATATACATATATATATACATATACATATAAATACATATATATACATATATATATACATATACATATACATACATATATATACATATATATACATATACATATATATATATATACTATAGAACACTGTGCAATCATAGAAAATAAATCATGTCATTTGCAACAACATGGATGGAACTGGAGGTTATAACCATAAGTGCACTAATGAAATAACAGATAACCAAATACCACATGTTCTCACTTATAAGTGGGAGCTAAATATTAGGTACACATGATCACAAACATGGGAATAACAGATGCTGTGGATACAAGATGGGAGAGTCATGAAGGGGAACATGGGCTGCAGAAACACCTGTTGGGTACTTTGGTTACTGCCTGGGTGAAGGCATCATTGGGAGCTCAAGCTTCACTGTCATGCAATATGCCCATGCAACAAACCTGCATGTCTTTAATATATAAAATTTTAAATCATAAAATAAAATAAAATGTATGTAGGTAGGGCAATTCAGAATGATAACTAAATAGATTAACAAATATTTATTAGAATCTTATTGATTCTTTGATGTGTGCCTGAGACTTCTAGATATGGGGGGATACAGCAGTGAACACAGACAAAATCATTAGGGGAAAAGACAATAAAGATATGTATGTGAAATATACAGTCCATTTTGTTGGAGTAAGTTCTAGGAAGAAAAATACAGAAATACAGTGAAAGGAAATGGTTTTGTGTGGTATGGTATTCTAATTTTAGAGAGAGTGGCTTCACTAAGAAGAGGATTGCATTGCAATAAAATCCTGAAATAAGTAATGAAGTGAGCTGTATAAATGCCTGGAGACAAGCACTCCAAAAAGAGTAAACAGCAAGTGCAAAGGCCCTGAGGCAAGAATACATCTGTGCTAGAGACAGCAAAAAGGCGAGTATGCCTGGTACAGAGTGAATAAAAGGGAAAATCACAGGAGATGAGGTCAGAAAGGTTATTGGAGAGGGAGGGACATAGAATACATAGGGCTTATGACTTTGTCTTTATTTTTGTAAAAAACCATTGTGGGAATTTGAGGAGAGGAGAGGTATAATTGGACTTATGTTTTAATATAAGATATCCCTGTGACTGTGGAGGGGGCTCTAGGGTAGAAACAGAAAGACAGGAAGTATTTGCAGTAAATCAGGAGCAAGATAATGAAGGCAATAGTGGGTAAGAAGCAAGAATATTTTGAATACATCTTTTCACATGGAGCTGACAGGATGTATTGATAAACTGGATATGCGGTATGTGAAATAAATAGAAATCAAGGAGCACCCCAATGTTTTTTATCTGAACAACTTAAAAATGAAATTGCCATTTGCCAGTGAATGTCCTAAGGTTAAGATAGATGCCACAGGCTCTGTAAAAATCAAACAGATAGGAGATGACAGGAAGTAAGGATAGCCCAAGCAGAAGTTTCCTTGATGTCGATCTCACATTCAGACAACTCTGAGTGTACACTTTAAGCCCAACACTCAATTGGATAATTTTAACTCCAGCTTTTGAAAGACATTGCAGCCATCTGGAATTGCTCATCAGGACATCTTTACTATCTTTCTAGACAAGGCGCATGGTTCAGCTGTTCTGTAATTTTACAGTATAGTCAAATGAATGACATATTGACACAACCATTTTTCCTTATTTTCCTACCAAAAACATTGATTTGTCATTGAAACCTGTTATGTAAATGTTAAATTTCTTGTAGTAGGGCCTGAATTGGGGTTAATTGAAGTTCCGAATGCAATATTTTAAAAATCTTTCTTATATGACTAATAATTGTACTTAGGATTAAAGTTTTTTGTTATTTTGCCAATGACAGCAGAAAAGCATTAGATTATCACTTAACAGAAAACATAAGGAACCAAAGAAATTGATTCAAATTCAACATGTTCTCATTTTTGTGCCAACTTTAAGTACATCTGTGAAAGTGAAAATTTTATTTCCAAATAAAACTGATTTTAGATGAAAGATTTATTTTGTTTTACTCTACCCCAATAATAGACCATCTGCTCCGTGACCTTGCCTTTTTCTAAGTCCAAGAGAACCCAGTGCCACCCACTAAAAAACAAGGAAGGGAGAGAGAAGGCAGGGATAATTCTATCTTCTTTAAAGACATTGCCTACTTCTCAAAAATATGAGCCACTCTTCTGTTCCTGTTTCCTATAAACCGTAAAAACAATTGGTCAGTTTTTGCAGAGGTCTCCTCCATGGTTGCACATTCATTTAGTGCTGCAACATTTTCTGTTTTTAAATTGAAAAATATGTGTGTGCCTTTCACTGAAAAAAATAATGAAGTCTTCTTTATTTAAAAATTCTTGTTTGCGAAGAGATATGCTTTCTCATGTGAGTTTCTTTTTACTAGATTCAAGAATATTAAAACTCATCCATTTATTCAATAACCTCTTTCTGCTTCCTTCCTCCCTTCCTTCTATAAGCACTTATCGAACAGACATTTGTTTATTGTGTAAGGCATTTCCTACATATTGACAATAAAAGTGAATAAATCAAGGTCTGCCTTTAAACAATGTACAGTAAAAAACACTATATAGAAAAGTAAGTGCCACCACTATTTTTCAATAGGACTAATATGATACCCCTCTAACTCATATTCCTGCTTCCACTCTGGACCCCTACAGTCTGTTTTGCACAGAGCAGCCAAATTAATTGTGAATGCAGATTAGGTCACATAATTCTTCCCTACAAAACCCTCAATTGGCTCCCAATCCTCCTTGACACAAATTTCAAGGTCTTTACCATAGAAAGGTCAAAACCTACAAGTCCTACATATTTTTTTAACTTTTTTTTTTTTTTTGGAGATGGAGCTTCACTCAAGTCTTGCCCAGGCTGGAGTGCAGTAGCACAGTCTTGGCTCACTGCAGCCTCCATCTCCCAGGCTCAAGTGATTCTCATGCCTCAGTCTCCCAAGGAGCTGGGATTACAGGAATGTGCCACTACACCCAGCTAATACTGGTATTTTTAATAGACAGAGTTTCACCATGTAGGCCAGGCCAGTCTTGAACTCCTGGCCTCAAATGATCTGCTTGCCTCAGCCTCCCAAATTGCTGGGATTACAGGCCTGAGCCACTGCGCCCAGCCAAGTCCTATATGATTTGACTCTACTATGCCTCTGACTGCTTGCCCCACCATCACGGTGTTCATGACACATTGTCCTTCTTGCTGTTCTTACAGTTCTCAAACATGTTCTTGCTTCAAGGACTATGCAACTGCTTTCATTCTGCCTGAAATGATTTTCCACCATATTTTCTTATGATCTACTCCCTTCCAGTCTCTTCTCAAATGTCATCACCTAAAAGTCCTTCCCTGACTGCCTCGTTCCTTTCTAAAGTAATGGAGAATTCGGGAAGGATTCTACTACATTACACTGCTTTGTTACACCATTTTGCACTAATTGATAACTTACTTATTTATTTATTACACATAAACACTCCTCAGGTTGTAAGCTTCACGCAGAAAGAAATTTTTTACTTTTTTTAAAAAATATTTTTTTGAGATGGAGTTTCACTCTTGTCACCCAGGCTGGAGTGCAATGGCGCAATCTTGGCTCACTGCAACCTCTCCCTCCTGGGTTCAAGTGATTCTCCTGCCTCAGTCTCCCCAGTAGCTGGAATTACAGATGCCTGCCACCATGCCTGGCTAATTTTTTGTATTTTTAGTAGAGATGGGGTTTCACTATGTTGGCCAGACTGGTCTCAAACTCCTGACCTCATGATCCTCCCACCTTGGTTTGCAAAGTGCTGGGATTACGGGCGTAAGCCACCATGCCCAAGCTGTTTTGCTTACTTTTTTAGAGTGGTAACAAAGTTTTATATATATATATATATACATATATGTATATATATATATATGTGTATATACACACACACACACACATATATATGTATATATATATCTATAAATTTTTTTGGGTACATAGTGGGTACTTATATTCACTGAGTACATAAGCTGTTTTGATACAGGCATGCAATGCATAATCATCACATTATGTAAAATGAAGTATGCATCCCCTCAAGTATTTAACCTTCATGTTAAGAACAATCCAATTATATTATTTTCATTATTTTTATATGTACAATTAAATTATTATTGACAATAGTCACTCTGTTGTGCTATTATTAGGTCTTACTCATTCTTTCTTACTATATTTTGTACCCACTAACCATCTCCATGCCACCTCAACTATCCCACTACCCTTCCCAGTCTCTAATAAGCATCCTTCTGCTCTCTATGTTCACAAGTTTGACTGTTTTGATTTTTAGATCCCACAAATAAATGAGAACAGGTACTGTTTGTCTTTCTGTTCCTGGCTTATATCAGTTAACATAAGGACCTCCAGTTTCATTCATGTTGTTCCAGATGACAGAATCTCATTCTTTTTTTATGGCTGAATTGTACTGCATTAGGTATAAGTATCAAATTTTCTTTATTCATTCATCTGTTGAACATTTAGGTTGCTTCCAAATTTTGGCTATTGTGAACAGTGCTGTAACAAATATAGAAGTGCAGATATGTCTTCAATATACTGATTTCCTTTCTTTGGGGTGTATACCTATCACTGGAATTGCTGAATCATGTGGCAGCTCTATTTTTAGTTTTTTGAGGAACCTCCAAATTCTTATCCATAGTGGTTGTACAATCTACATTTCCATCAAAAGTGTATGAGGGATCCCTTTTCTCTACGTCCTCGCTAGCATTTGGTATTGCCTGTCTTTTGAATATAAGTCATTTTAAGTGGGGTGAGATGATATCTAATTGTAATAAATGAGCTGCATTTCTCCAGTGATCTATGATGTTGAGCACCTTTGTATATTCATGTTTGCCATTTGTATGTCTTCGAGAAATATCTATTTATATATTTTGTCCATTTTTTAATTGAATTATTAGATTTTTTCTTATAGAAGTGTTTGAGCTACTTATATATTCTGGATTAGAATCTCTTGACAGGTCATTTGCAGATATATTCGCCATTCTGTGGGTTGTCTTTGACTTCGTGGATTATTTCCTTTGTTGTGCAGAAGCTTTTTAACTTGATGTGATCCCATTGTCTATGTTTGTTTTGGTTCCCTGTGCTTGCAGGATACTACTCAGGAAACCTTTGCTGAAATCAGTGTCCTGGAAAGTTTTCCTGATATTTTCTTGTAGTAGTTTGATAGTTTGAAGTCTTAGATTTAAGTCTTTAATCTATTTGATCTGACCTTTGCTTATGGTATAAGACAGGGGTCTAGTTTCATTCTTCTGTATATAGATATTCAATTTCCCCAGCACTATTTATTGAAGTGATTGTCTTTTCCACAATGTATGCTCTTAGCAACTCTGTCAAAAATGAGTTCACTATTGGTGTGTGGATTTGTTTCTGGTTTCTTTATTCTGTTTGACTAGTCAACATGTCTATTTTTACACTAGTATCATGCTGTTTTGGTTACTGTATGTCTGTAGGATACTTTTAAGTCAGGTAGTGTCATTCTTTTAGTTTTTCTCTTTTTTATTAGGATAGTTGTGGCTTTTTGGGCTATTTTTTGTTTTTTTTTAATGCATTTTAGAATTTTAAAATATTTTTGTAAAGAATGTCATTGATATTTTGATAGGGATTGCATGAAATCTGTAGATTGCTTTGGGTAGTAAGGAGATTTTAACAGTATTTTTTCTTCTAATCCATGAACATGAAATGTCTTTCCATCTTTTGGTGTCCTCTTCAATTTCTTTCATCAGTGTTTTATCATTTTTATTGTAGTGATCATTAACTTCTTTGGTTAATTACTAGGTATTTAATTTTATTTGTGGCAATTATAAATGGGAAAGCTTTTTAAATTTATTTTTCAGATTGTTCACTGTTAGCATATGGAACTGCTGCTAATTTTTGTATGTTGATTTGGTACACTGCAACTTTCCTAAATCTATCTATGAGTTCTAGTAGTTTTTTCATGGAGTCTTTAGGGTTTTCCACATATAAGATCATGTCATCTGCAAACAAGATGTATTAGTCTGTTCTCACACTGCTATAAACAACTACTTTAGACTGGGTAATTTATAAGTAGAGAGCTTTAATTGACTCACAGTTCCACAGGCTGTCCAGGAAGCCCTCCTGACTGGGAGGCCTCAGGAAACTTATAATCATGATGAAAGGTGAAAGGGAAGCAAGTACATTTCATCATGGCAGAGCAGGAGAGAGACAGTGTGAAGGAAGAAGTGCTACACAGTTTTAAACAACCAGATCTCTTTCATTCATCACCATGAGAACAGCATTGGGGATATCTGCCCCTATGATTCAATCACCTCACACCAGATCCCTCCCCAACCATTGGAAATTGCAATTTAACATGAGATTTGAATGGTGACACAGAGCCAAACCAAATCATTCTGCCCCTGCACCCTCCCAAACATCATATCCTTCTCGCATTTCAAAACATAATCATCCCTTCCCAAGAGTTCCTCAATTCTTAACTCATTCCAACATTTACTCAAAATTTCAAGCCCAAAATATCATCTGAAACAAGGCAAGTCCTGTCTACCTGTGAGCCAGTAAAATAAAAAGTAAGTTAGCTGCTTCCAAGATATAATGGGAATTCAGGCATTTAGTAAATAGACCCATTCCAAGAGGGATAAATTCACTAAAACAAAGGGGTTACAGGCCCCATGTAAGTCTGAAACCCAGGAGGAAAGTTGTTAAATCTTAAAGCTCTCAAATAAACTCCTTTGGCTTTACATCTCAAATCCAGGCCATGCTGATGCAGGGTGTGGGCTCCCATGGCCTTGTGCAGCTCTACCTCTGTGTCTCTGCAGGGTAAAGACCCTGTAGCTGCTTTCATGGGCTGGCATTAAGGCCTGTGGCTTTTCCAGATGCATGGTGCAAGCTGTTGGAGGATATGTTATTCAGAGGTCTGGAGGACAGTGGCCCTCTTCTCACAGCTACATTAGGCAATGCCCCACTGGGGACTCTGGGGGGCTCCAAACCTACATTTCTTGTCTGCACTGCCCAAGCAAAGGTTCCTTGTGAGGACTCTACCCCTGCAGCAGGCTTCTTCCTGGACATCTAGGCATTTTCATACATCATATGAAATCTAGGCAGAAGCTCCCAAACCTCAACTCTTGCCTTCTTTGCACTTGCACGCCCAATACCATATGTAAGCCACCAAGGGTTGGGGCTTGCACCATCTGAAACAAGAGCCTGAAGTGTGCTCTGACCCATTATAGCAATAGATAGAGCTGGAATGGCTGGGAAATGGAACTATGTCCCAATGCTGCACAGAGCAATAGGGCCCTGGGCCTGGCCCACAAAACCATTTTTCCCTCCTAGACCTCTAGGCCTGTGATGGGATAGGCTGCTGTGAAGGCCTCTTAAATGTTCTGGAGGAGTTTTCCCCATTGTCTTGGCTATTAACCTTTGATGCTTTTTACTTCTGCAAATTTCTGCAGCCTTGAATTCCTCCCCAGAAAATTCCTCCCTCCTTATGGTTAAGCTGCAATTTTTTAAAACTTTTATGTGCTAACTCCCTTTTAAATATAAGTTCCAGTTTCAGGGGATTTCTTTCTTTATGCAAATGAGCACAGGTATTTATAAGCAGCCAGGCCACATCTTGAACAATGCTGCCTAGACGTTTCTTCTGCCAGATACCCTAAATCATCTCTCTCAAGATCAAAGTTTCACAGGTCTCTAGGGCAGGGATACAATGCCACCAGTCTCTTTGCTAAAGCATAGCAAGAGTGACCTTTACTCCACTTCCAAATAAGTTCTTCATCTCCATTTGAGACCACCTCAGCTTGGACTTCATTGTCCACATCATTATCAGCATTTTGATCACAGCAATTTAACAAGTCCCTGGGAAGTGACAAACTTTCCCTCATCTTGCTTTTTCGGAGCCCTCCAAACTGTTTCAACCTTTGCCCATTATCCAGTTCCAATGTCAATTCCACATTTCTAGGTATCTTTATAGCAATGCCTCATTTCTCTAGTACACATTTTCTGTATTAGTCTATTCTTACTCTGCTCTAAAGAACTACCTAAGACTAGGAAATTTATAAAGAAAAGAAGTTAAATTGAATCACAGATCCACAGGCTGTACAGGAAGCATGGCTGGGAGGCTTCAGGAAACTTACAATTATAGAGGAAGGTGAAGGGGAAGCAAGCATGTCTTACCATGGTGGACCAGGAGAGAGAAAGTTGGGGGAAGGCTACACAGTTTTGAACAACAAGATCTTATGAGAACTTCCTATCTTGAGAATAGCAACAGAGAAATCTGCCCCCAAGATATAATCATCTCCCACCAGGTTCATGCCCCAACATGCAAATTACAATTTAACATGATATTTGGGTGGGGACACAGAGCCAAACCGTATCATAAGAATTATCTGACATCTTTCTTTTCAGTTTGGGTACCCTTTATTTCTTTCATCTGATTCCTCTTACTGGGATTTCCAGTACTAAGAAAAATGTTTTTTCAGTATCAATTAAAACAAAATACTAGCAAATAGAATTCAACAATACTTTAAAGAGATCATTTGTTATGACCAAGTGGTATTTCTCCCAGGGATGCAGGCATGGTTCAATATATGCAAATCAATACTGTGATAAATGTTTTGCTTAAATTTGCATTTCCAGTCTCTAGAAGTGGGCCTGGCACAAAGGATGTATTAGCCTGCTTTCATGGTGATACAACAGGTGGGTAACCATGGCCTTGAGCAGCTGCACCCCTGTGGCTTTGCAGGGTGTATCCAACTGCCATGGCTGCCTCCAAAATTGGTGTTGAGTGTCTGTTGCTTTTCCAGGCACACAGTGCAAACTGTCATAGAATCTACCATTCTGAGGTTGAGCATGGCTGCCCTCTTCTCACAGCTCCACTAGTGGGGGTTGTGCCCCAGTGGGGACTCCACCATGTGTAGGGGCTCCAACTTCACATTCCCCTGCTGTACTACCCTAGCAGAGGTTCTCTATGAGGGCTCTGCCCCTGCAGCAAAGTTCTTTCTGGACATCTAGGAGTTTCCATACATCTTCTGAAATGTAGGTGGAGGTTCCCAAACCTCAATTCTTGAGTTCTTGACCTGCAAGCCCAATACCATGTGTAAGTCATGAAGGCTTAGAGCTTGCATCTTCTGAAGCAATGGCCTGAGTTGTACATTGGCCCCTTTTAGCCACAGCTGGAGTACAGGGCACTAAGACCCATGATTGTACAGAGCAGGAGGTACTGAGACCAGCCCATGAAGCCATTTTTCCCTTTTAGTCCTCCAGCCCTGTGATAGGAGGAGGGGCTTCTATGTCTCTGACATGTCCTGGAGACATTTTGCCCATTGACTTAGTAATTAACATTTGGGTCCTGGTTACTTATGCAAATTTCTGCAGCTGGCTTGAATTTCTCGCAAGAAAATGGGTTTTTATTTTCTATCACATTATCAGGCTGCAAATTTTCTAAACTTTTATGCTCTGCTTTCTCTTGAATGCTTTGCCACTTAGAAATTTCTCCCATCAGATACCCTCAATCATCTCTCTCAAATTCAAAGTTCCACAGATCTGTAGGACAAGGGCAAAATGCTGCCAGTCTCTTTGCTAAAGCACAGCAATACCACCTTTGTTCCAGTTTCCAACAAGTTGCTCATCTCCATCTGAGATCACCTCAGTTTGAACTTCATTGTCTATATCACTATCAGCATTTTGGTCAAAGCCATTCAACAAGTCTCTAGGACATTCCAAACTTTCCCACATCTTCCTGTCTTCTGAGCCCTCCAGTCTCTAGAAGTTCCAAATTTGCTCACATTTTCTGTCTTCTTTTAAGCCCTCTAAGCTGTTCCAATTTCTACCTGTTACCCAGTTCCAAAGTTGCTTCCACATTTTCAGTATCTTTATAGCAGCACTGCACTCCCAACACCAATTTACTCTATTAGTCTGTTCTCATGCTGCTATAATAAAATATCTGAGAATGTGTAATTTACAAAGAAAATAGGTTTAATTGAGTCACAGTTCCACATGGCTAAAGAAGCTTCAGGAAACTGGTAATTATGGTGGAAGGTATCTCTTCACAGTGTGGCAGAAGAGAGAATGAGTGCCAAGCAAAGGGGAAAAAAACTTCTTATAAAACTATCAGATCACGTGAGAACTCACTATGAAAATAGCATGGGGGTAACTACCTTCATGATTTAACTACTTCCCACTGGGTCTCTCCCACCACATGTGTGGATCATGGGAACCACAATTCAAGATGAGATTTGAGTGGGGACATAGCCAAACCATATCAGAGGATGAACTCAACAAATACTAAATAATTTTTCAAAGTGGGAAAGTGCAAATGGGTAAGCCTATTTAAATTTAAAATCCAAATATTTTAAATGAATAGGGAGTAGTATTTAGATAATCTCTTTAGAATTTTCATAAAATTAACTCTTTTAAATTTATTCATGTGATGTTTTAATTGCTGTTTTTAAAATGTCATGATAACTGAATGGTCAGAATACCAATTTTTCATGTTTGTAATGCCTACACTTCTTTGCCATCCCTACAGTGATGAGGAAAGGGGAACTGTGCACACAGTTCTGGAAAACAGGAGATCCAAGATCAAGGTGCCAATGAATTTGGTGTCTGGTGAGAGCCTTTTCTCATGTTTGGTGCCTTCTATTTATCTTCACATGGCTGAAGGAATGAACAAGATCCCATTGGTCTCTTTTATAGGGGCATTAATTGCATTCATGAGGGACAAGTCCTCATGACCTTATCATCTCCTAAGGGGCCCATCTCTTAATACTATCACATTGTGTATTAGGTTTCAACATACAAATTTGGAGGGTCACATACATTCAGACCATGGCAGCACCTTAGGTAGGACACAGAATATGAAGTGCCCCTGGAAAACTGATTTTCAACAAAGAAAATCAACCCCTGCTATCCCTCCCCTAGCTCTCCCACCCCACAACAGGCCCTGGTGTGTGATGTTCCCTTCCCTGTGTCCATGTGTTCTCATTGTTCAACAAATAACTTATGAGTGAGAATATGCAACGTTTGGTTTGCTGTTCTTGTGTCAGTTTGCTGAGAATGATGGTTTTCAGCTTCATCTATGTCCCTGCAAAGGACATGAACTTATCCTTTTTTATGGCTACATAGTATTCCATGGTATATATGTGCCACATTTTCTTTATCCAGTCTATCATTAATGGGCATGGGCTTCTTTCAAATCACCAGAGCGTTCCATCTATTTTGAGAACTTAATTCTGGCAAGTTTTTTCTCATATGGTTAACACATTTTGACTTTATCATTTTTTTCTTTAGATGGAGGCAAAGCACATTAGATTAGCAAACCAAAATGTATTAATTGTAAAATATTCCTTCAAATAAAAATAGGTGGTTATTTTATTAAAAATAATACTTTTAGAAAAATATCAAATTATGCATTAAGATATTCCTCATTTTTATGTAAACTAAGAAATTCCTCACTCTTATGTAAGCTTTTATGCTACAGGCTATTTTTCTCTATATCTTGCATTCAGCTAGGTATCTAAGAGTTTAGATGATTTTCTTATGAGATGTGACTAAGTAGAAGATCACAATATTACTAATCTCAAAAAATGTCATTCTTTAATCTGGTGAAAATGTCTAGTATAAATTTGAGGGGGTATGGCACAGGTATTTTTGATTTTTACAGCCTGTTGATCTGTGAAGAAAGATAGTTTGACTTCATCTTTCTATTTGTATGCCTTTTATTTCTTTCTCTTGCCTGACTGCTCTGGCTAGGACTTCCAGTACTATGATGAATAAGAGTGGTGAGGGAGGATATCCTTCTCTTGTTCTTTTTCTCCAGAGAAATAGGTTCAAGCTTTTACCCATTCAGTATAATGTTGACAGTGTTTGTCATGGATAGCTATTATTTGGAGGGTATATTCCTTCAAAACTATGTTGCCTAGTCTGTTGAGAGTGTTTAACAAAAAACAATGTTATATTTTATCAAAAGCCTTTTATGTATCTATTGGGATGACCATATGGTTTTTGTTTTGAGCTATATTTATGTGATGTATCACATTTATTGATTGGCATCTGCTGAACAATCCTTGCATACCAGAAATAAAGCCTACTTCATCATGGTGGATTAGCTTTTTGATGTGCTGCTGGATTTGGTTTCCTAGTACTTTGTTGAGGATTTTTGCATCTATGTTCATCAGGAATATTGGTCTATTGGTCTGAAGTTATCTTTTTCGTTGTGTCTCTGCCAAGTTTTGGTACCAGAATGATGGTGGCTTCACAGAGTGAGTTACGAAAGAATCCCCTCTTTCTAGATTTTTTTGCATAATTTCAGTGGGATTGGTACCAGCTCTTCCTGGTTCACTGTTGGGAGGTTGTATGTTTCCTGTAATATATCCAGTTCTTTGGATTTTAGTTTGTGTGCATAGAGGTGTTCACAGTAGTCTCAGAGTTTTAATTGATTTTTTGTTTGTTTGTATTTCTGTGGAGTCAATGGTAATGTCCTTTTTGTCATTTCTGATTATGTTTACTTGAATTTTCTATTTTGATCTTATACCTAGAAAACCCCATGCTTTCTGCTCACAGGCTGCTTGAACTGATGAACAACTTCAGTAAAGCTCCGATATACAAAATCAATGTAAAAAATTGGTAGCATTTCCCTACACAAACAGCATCCAAGAATGCAATCTCATTCACAATAGCCACAAAAATAATAAAATACATAAAAATTCAGCCAACCAGAGAAGTAAAAGATCTCTGCAATGAGAATTACAAAACACTGCTGAAAGAAATCAGAGATGACAGAAACAAATAGAAAAAACATTTCATGCTCAAAGATAGGAGGAATCAATATTGTTAAAATGGTCATACCACTCAAAGCAATTAACAGACTTAATGCAATTCCTGTCAAACTATCAATGCCATTTTTCATGGAATTAGGGAGAAATATCCTAAAATTCAAAAGGAATCAATGAGAGCCCCCAAAACCAAATAAATCCTAAGCACAAAGAACAAAGCTGGAGTTATCCTGACTTCAAACTATACTTTAAGGCAACAGTAACCAAAACAGCATAGTACTGGTACAAAAACAGACACGTAGATCAATGGAAAAGGTTAGAGAACCCAGAAATAAAGCTGCACACCTAAAATCATTTGAGCTTCAACAAAATTGACAGTAACATGTCATGGGAAAAGGACTCCCTATTCAATAAGCGGTTCTGGGATAACTGGCTAGCTGTATGCAAAAGACTGAAGCTGAACCCTTTTCTTTTGTTATATACAAAAATTAACCAAAAACAGACAAAGACTTAAATGTAAAACCTAAAACTATAAAAACCTTAGAAGAAAACCTAGGGAATACCTTTCTTGACATATACTTTGACATATATTTCTTGATCAAGTCTCCAAATGCAATTGCAACAAACACAAAAATAGATAAGTGAGACCTAATTAAACTAAAGAGCTTCCGTACAGAAAAAAGAATCTATCTACACAGTAGACAGACAGTCTACAGGATGGGTAAAATATTCATTAACTATGCATCCAACCAAAGTCTACTATCTAGAATCTATAAGGAAGATAAACAAATCAACATGCAAAATCCAAAAATCCAGTAAAAAATGGGCAAAAGACACGAAGAGACACTTCTTAAAGGTGGATATATCCCTGGTACTTCCACCAAAAACAAAACAACAACAACTAAAAAATCAACAACAAGAAAGAAGACCTACACATGGTCAATAAGCATATGAAAGAGTACATTCAATTAGCCAAGGTAAAATTGTATGACCTCTACTGACATCTACAGGGAATTAATACAGTTTCTCATTATTATTTAAGTAGAGGAAAAAATGCAGAAATTTTGGTTAGTGCTAGTAATATCTATCACAGAATCGTGGTATTAATTTAGATGTTTTTAACATATGTCCCATGCAGTGAACATTTATCATTTAGTCAGTCTTCCCAAGGCAAAGGCCAGGGTAGTTATATGACAGACTCCCTTAAAGTTTCAGGAGAATATATGTGACTTAGATTTCTGTAGTCAGTTGAATACACTTGAGAAATGCATTAATAAGTTAGCAGTATAAAGAGGTGACCACTTAAAGGGGAATACACATGTCTGACACATGTAATGACAGAGGTTTTTGTTTGTTTTTTGTTTTTTTTCTGTGTAAGTTTGTGGGTTGGGGAGGCAGGGAGGAGAAGTTCAGGCATCTAATCCTAAAGGCAATCTGTTCCATATGGCATGGTCACGGTATCTTTTCCAGAGCAGCTTATGTGGTGTATTGTATTGTCATTGATTTTGGGCAGGTAGCTTCAAAATCCTGCTCTCTGGTTCTTCTTTAAATATATATAAGCTATATAATATCCCCTTAAATTTCCATTTTCTCCTTAAATAAGCCAGAAAGTTGTTTCTCATGTTTGCAACTAAGAATCCTGACCAATATGGTATTTGGCCTCAAGAGAGGCAACAGGCCCTCAAATAAATAGAAATCACTGAATAGGTTATTTAAGTAGGTTGGGATTGAAGGCACTGAAGATCTAGTTAGTACAAAACTGGGAACTGTGGTGGTTTATGACATTGCATGTCAAACAGTTACTTAAATTACCTTGTAAACTTACTATTGAAGTCAAGTCTTTAAAAACAAAACAAAACAAAAAACCTTATAACTATTGATACAGAATGAGCAGTAAGTACTAAACTTTACAAAGAGGAGGAAGGCTGGCTGCTTCCAGCTTCACTGGATAGCTTAATGACATAACGGTAAGGTTAAAAATTTAAAGTCTTAGCTCAAGATGTAGTAAGAGAATCAGGATCTTACTATGTTGTGTCAAAAGTATATTTTGTTGCAACAATTGGATTAATATAGCCAAGCAAGCTATCTGATGCTCTGTATTGCTGAATTTCAACTTAAGTTGAATTCACATCTTTGCCAGATTTTTAAATAACAGCATGCTGAATGAAAAAGAATGAGACACCAGAATCAAAAGGGGGAAATTTGACAGAATCCCAAACACTCATGGAGTGTCTTACCAGGGAAACAGCACCAATTTTCAAGTTTGTTTAGGCTATTAATGCCTTTCTTCGACATCTCTAAGACAAGTACTTTGCAAGGGAAGCAAATTTCCCATATGTCGCTTCCCATTACCTCTTATTGCCTATAATTCAATAGCTAGAATCAATCAGATATTTAAATTGGTTGCTCAGTTAGTTGACTGAAAGTTATGCACAAAGGTGGCCTATGCTGAATGAATTAAAGATGCCATAAAAGCGTTTGAATTAAAGAAGATAAAACTCATGAGTTATTTATTGCAAAGTTGGAGTGACTCTATTCCCTAATTTGGTTCCCTGAAAAGACTCAGAAAATTATAATGCAGATATTAATAGATATAGCTATATTCAAGTGCAGTCAAGACTCCGTGCACCTTGGGCAGCTTTCTGAGATGTGGGGATTGGCTCTCAATGAATTCTAGGTTTCTATTGTCTCCTTCTACTTCTCTGAAAGTAATATATCCACTTCACGTAACTTGTTGAGTATGAATATGTTCTGTTTCACCAAACTCAGACACATTGGTGACCAGAAAGTAATGAATTTGCTTCACACATGGCCCTGTCATCTTGAAGTTTCAGAATATCCTGTAATATAGGACATAGAATATACTATTGAAAGTGAAAGGTGAGTTGCTGTACTTTGCTCCATAAGTCACAAAGAAAGAGGTACAGTGGATTTATTTGGATATTGGAGAAAATCATCACTACATTTCAGTTGGCTACTCTGATTTGGCTAGGGTTGCAAAAGCATGACATTTTTAAATGGAGCCTTAGCAAGAGAAAATTTAGGCTGGACCAGACTCCATGAAAGCAACTCTGCAATGAGCTATATAACAATAAATCCAATCATTTCCAATGTATCTGTGGCAGAAGACGATACTGTATAAAGCCCATGTCAAGCCTTAATAGGAGAATCGTGTTGTAGGTACCTAAGATTTTAATGCAAAGTTCATGGCCAGTAACTATTCTTTTGATTAAAAGTTTCTTCTTCTTCTTTTTTTTTTTTTTTCAGAAACAAAGTCCTGGGAGTCACTAAACAACTGATTATGATAGAGCGCCAAATAACCTAAGATTATGCTCATGGACTTGGTGTTAACTAATACTCCAAGCTACACAATTGGCTGGGTCCAGAAATGACCAATCAATTAGAAATGTTATATATACAGGTTTGACCTTAAGCAGGTCCTGAAGTACAAGTAAGTTGCATGAGCACATATTTTTCTCAAGAATAACAAAACCAGACACTAGTTAAAGCGGTAAGGACAAATTTTAATTAGTGACAAATTACTGCAATAGGGAAGAGGGTTCAATATAAACAGAATTCAATTTCAACTGTCATGAAATTCATGGGTTCTACCACAGATACTGCGATTGATAAAACTATCCCTTTTTGAGAACATGAAGATATACCTTTTTATGAGTAGTCATATTCAGATAGGTGAGAGCATTTTGGTATTTGGAAGATTAAATTTAGAAGACGAATATACATTAATGTCAGGCAGCTAACATTAGCTGTATAGGTGGACTGTAGACGACCTTTGCTGTCTCATGTAATATTTTGGAGTATTCTTTTTATTTTCTGTAATCTCTAAAACTATAAGGCTTGTTTTTCCTGACTAGAATTCAGAAAACTCACATTTGTAGGTTGCTTACAGTTTTAATAAGAACAGACATATAATCTAAGTTCCAACAATCAGATATGACTTTGAAAGACACGGATACATAAACAAGACAAGTAAGAAACCTGTTCTATATAGGGGAAAGAATAGTGGTAGAAGCCTCCCATTTTTCAGAGGCGGCAAAATATTTTCACTAGCACATTTTCCCAATGTAATCACTGTTTCTAGAATTAGCTTTTAGCCTGGCTCTCTGAGTCTCCCTGAGATTTTGTAATCTTTCTAATAGTCTGAATAAATTCATTTTCTGTGTAAATTGGTCTGTGTACAGCTGTTTGCACCTGGGTACTGTGACCTATACAGGAAAATTATGGTCACTGAAACCACAAGAATAAATCATTTCACCTAGGAAGAGCATATATAAACCTAAAAAAGGCCTGAGAACACACTACTGAGAACTTTACATTGAATCATGTGAAGTAGGTGAAGTTAACAAGAGAGAAGAATAAAGAGATGTCAGAGAGGCATGGAAACAATCCAAGGTGCATGGATCATCACATCCAAAAGTGAAAGTGTTTCAAGAGGAGAGTGATCAGTCTGTTGAATGCTCCCAAATGAGCAATAAGTGAACAGTAATAATAATATTTGTAATATTTACTTGATTATCTAATTTCATTATCAGAAGAACCCTATCAGAGAGCTAATAATCGTTGCCATAAATTAAGAAGAATGGGGAAGGCAGGGAAATAATAGTGGACATTGTAGATAACAATTTAATCTTGATGAAAACAGAATGTTAGTTGGAGGAAGACAGGGGGCTTAGGAAGGCTTTGTCTGTGGTATGAAAATTTAGGGAAATTTAAAGATAAAGAATGAGGCTAACATTGAATCTATAAATTACTTTGGGCAGTATAGCCATTTTCACAATATTCCTATCCATTAACAGGGACTGTTTTTCCATTTGTTTGTATCCTCTCTTATTTCCTTGAGCAGTGGTTTGTAGTTCTCCTTGAAGATAAAGAATGAGGCTAACATTGAATCTATAAATTACTTTGGGCAGTATAGCCATTTTCACAATATTCCTATCCATTAACAGGGAATGTTTTTCCATTTGTTTGTATCCTCTCTTATTTCCTTGAGCAGTGGTTTGTAGTTCTCCTTGAAGAGGTCCTTCACATCCCCTGTTAGCTGTATTCCTAAGAATTTTATTTCTTTATAGCAATTGTGATGGAGGTTCATTCATGATTTGGCTCTGTTTGTCTATTGCTGGTGTATAGGAATGCTTGTAATTTTTGCACAGTGATTTTTATCCTGAGACTATTGACTTTCTTCACAGAATTAGAATAAACTACTTTAAATTTCATATGGAATCAAAAAAGAGGCCACATAGACAAGGAAATCCGACGCAAAAATTAAAAAAAAGATGGAAGCATCATGCTACATTACTTTAAACTATATACTACAAGGCTACAGTAGCCAAAACAGCATGGTATTGGTACAAAAACAGATATGTAGACCAATGGAACAGAACAGCAGCCTCAGAAATAACACCACACAACTACAACCATCTGATCTTCGGCAAACCTGACAAAAATAAGCAATGGGGAAAGGATTCCCTATTTAATAAATGGTGTTGGGAAAACTGGCTAGCCATATGCAGAAAACTGAAACTAGACCACTTCTTTACCCCTTATACAAAAATTAACTCAAGATACATTGAATACTTAAATGTAAGACCTAAAACCATAAAAACCCTAGAAGAAAACCTACCTAATACCATTCAGGACATAGGCATGGGCGAAGACTTCAGCAAAAGCCAAAACACCAAAAGCAATGGCAACAAAAGCCAAAATTGACAAATGATATCTAATTAAACTAAAGAACTTGTGCATAGCAAAAGAAACTATCATCAGAGTGAACAGGCAACCTACAGTATGGGAGAAAATTTTTGCAATCTATCTATCTGACGAACAGCTAATATCCAGAATCTACAAGGAACTTAAACAAATTTACAAGAAAAAAAACAACCCCATCAAAAAGTGGGTGAAGAATATGAACAGACACTTCTCAAAATAAGACATGTATGCAGCCAACAAACACATGAAAAAAAGCTCATCACTGGTCATTAGAGAAATGCAAATCAAAACCACAATGAGATAACATCTCATGCCAGTTAAAATGGTGATCATTACAAAGTCAGGAAACAACAGATGCTGGAGAGGATGTGGAGAAAGAGGAACGCTTTTACAGTGTTGGTGGGAGTGTAAATTAGTTCAACCATTGTTGAAGACAGTGTGGTGATTCCTCAAGGATCTAGAAGTAGAAATACCATTTGACCTGGCAATGCCATTACTGAGTATATATCTATAGGATTATAAATCATTCTATTATAAAGACACATGTACATGTATGTTTACTGCAGCACTATACAACAGTAAAGCCTTGGAACCAACCCAAATGTCCATCAATGATAGACTAGGTGAAACAAATGTGGCACATATACACCATGGAATACTATGCAGCCTAAAAAAGGATGAGTTCATGTCCTTTGTAGGAACATGGATGTAGCTGGAAACCATCATTCTCAGCAAAGTAATCCAGGAATAGAAAACCAAACACCCCATGTTCTCACTCCTAAGTGGGAGTTGAACAATGAGAACACATGGACACAGGAAGGGGAACATCACACACTGGGGCCTGTCGGGGCAGGGGTGGAATCTACTGGAGGGATAGCATTAGGATAAATACCTAATGTAGATGACGGGTTGATGGGTGCAGCTAACCACTATGGCATGTGTATACCTACGTAACAAACCTGCATGTTCTGCACCTGTATTCCAGAGCTTAAATTATATAATATATACATAAAGAACAGAGGCATATTGGCCGTGTTTCTAGTGAACGTAGAGAATACATGATCCCAAACACAGATACTTCAGTGTGTCCTTTTTATTGTAAACTTGGTGGCAGATGGTGGGAAGGTTTATGTTTGCTAGCAGGAAGTTAAAAGAATTCTTGTTTGTCCTAATTTCTATGCAAAGTACAGGACAAGGTTATTTGCTGAGAGAGAAAATGAGAGGGCATAGGTCTGAGAGATAAACTGAGAGAGATCTTACAGAAATGAGATTAAAGTAATTAGAAGAGCAGAAGAGCTTCAGTGTTATGGCTACATTATGTTCCTATGTGATTTTCTCAAGGAAAGCTCATCAAGTGTGTTTGGGATACAAATTACTAATCACCGCAATCACTACACTTATCCTGAGTTGGGAAACTGGAAACATAAGATAAAGATACTTGCCATTGTCTTCATCAGTGGAATGCAGACATGCAGACACTATGATAAAAACCAGAGGGAATAATGTGGTCAAGGAGAAGGTGGTGACTGACCTTAATATGGGACTGTTTCATACAGATGGTACCCCTTACTTGAGTGCATGGAAGACGTGGGGACTATGTGTATGTGAGGTGGAGAAGTACTCAGGACAAAGGCAGTGCCCTCTGAAAATGTCTTGGTTTTGATAATCTACTCTCTATGCATTCTAAAAGAATGTAGGAAAACAGCTCATATGTTTCTCACAAAATATTAAACTTAGGTTGCAAACTCTATTCAATTCATTAGGTATCTTGTATTACCACCTTGTCAGTAATACCTGAATCAACTGGAGAGTCTAGGCAGAAATACTCAAGACATTTTAGATACATTAAGGTATCTAGTAGTAACAAGCAATAACTAGCACCGTGATATTATTAATAATAACATTTTACTGTGCTGATAGGGCCTTAGGCAGATATAGCCACCAATTGAATAAACAAATCAATAAACCAGCATTTACATTTAGATGGTTGAAAACAAGACAAAAAAAGAAACAAACAACTGAAGACAACTCTCAGAACATTCTGGGATTTTACTTTCCAATGGTAGGTTAGTGCTAAGCTTATCAGTTACTTTTATATGATGTTTCTGATGATCTGAAAGCAGTATGACAAGGGGTATCTGTTATACTGTCTGGAAAACAGTCTATAAAGTGACTGAGGTAACACATGAAAAGTAAAATAATCTTCTATAGTTAAATTTGCTAAACTGGAGGCTGAGAATTGAAGTTTGAGTAATTCTATCTTGTTTCTTATATATCCTATATTTTCCTACTTTTTTTGAAGAGCAAGAATAGATCACTTTCATTGCTATTATTTAGGGAATACTTAGGAATGTTTTATCAGAAAGTTAATACACTTATTTTTTTTTGAGATGAAGTCTCACTCTGTCACCCAGACAGGAGTGTAGTAGCAGCACTGATCTCTGCTCACTGCAACCTGCGCCTCTCGGGTTCAAGCAATTCTCCTGCCTCAGCCTCCCAAGAAGCTGGACTACAGGCATGTACCACCACACCTGCGTAATTTTTTGTATTTTTTAGTAGAGATGGTTTTTTAGCATGTTAGCCAGGATGGTCTCTATCTCCTGACCTTGTGATCTGCCCTTCTTGGCCTCCCAAAGTGCTCAGATTACAGGCATGAGCCACTGCGCCTGACCCATACACTTTAAATGTAAAATATTAGAAGATTTGTAGGTTCTCCAAATATCTGATTGCATGTTGGTTAATATTTCTTCCCAAGGAGAAAGCAATACCTAATTTAAAATAGAAGTTATAATAAATTAGAGTTTGCTTTATAAAACTGCTTCAAAGCAAACTTTGTATTTATTCTGTATTAATGGAAGGATATATTTATTTATCCCCAATTAGCTCCCACTTGAGGTTCTGATGGATGGTAGTTTTACCTCTGTATGCTTAAACACTTATTTCGGATTACATAGGGTAAGAATGGCTAAGACCACTTCATAGGTCAGCTAGTGGCCCTGAACTGTGGCCAAAGTATCTGAGCTGCCTATTTCTTAATATAAATTATTGAATAAGACAATTATACTTAATGCAAATCAGGCTTAGCCTAATGCACAATTGCAAATGGTAAAGAATTGAATCCAGTATCTTTTCACAAAAAAATAGCCCTGTGTATACAGAGATTTTGCATCTTGGTTCTATTACTGTTACTTTCGTATGTTTTGTTTTTGTTCTGCAGCTGCATACTCAGATTAATCATGATCCTTGGGTCATGATACACTCTTATTGTCGGTCCATTCATAGCATTCTCTCCTCCTTCTCTCCCTTCTCTCTTTCCTTCCATTCTTTATTACATGTATTGGTTATCTTTTTATAATAAAATATTCATTCACAAATCCAAAACACAACTTAGGAAATCTTAGACAATAATTTACACCTAATATATGGTTGATCTTGGCTAATTCGTTCCCCTGCCTTCGGCTAACTTGTTAACACTATCCTGAAATGTTTCATGGCTTCCTACGTGTCTCTTTTATACAGCTTATCACATGTATATGCATGCATACAAACATATATTTTCATTTTTTTTAATTCCATAAAATGGGTTGCATGTTGTATGTAATCTTTTTATTTTTCACTTTTGAACCATATTGCTATGTATCACTGTAATTTAACTACTGGATAGTATTTCATGTGATGAAGATAATACAGTTTACTAATCACTCTAATTCATGAGCATTTCAGATTTTGGTATTACAAGCAGTGACTGAATATCATTTAACAAATGTTCCCTCTTGTACTTATGGAGGAGATTCTTCTGGATATATACTTACAAAGGCAATTACTATACCATAGGATACATTTATATTTGCTACGGATATTTATCCAGCTTTAGTTGTCATTATTTGAAACTAAATTAAGAAAGGAAAAAGAAGTATTTTTTCTTCAATGACATTTTGAAAGTAACATGATGTATTTCTGACTTGAAAGAGTTAGTAAGTAAATAATGTAGAAAAATTACTTGTAAATGGGTCTGCTTGTACCTTGAGAAGCTCATTTTGTAATAATGTCTTTCATTTCCTTATATTCACTGAGATTAATTTTAAATAAAATGTCATATTGACACAGTTATAACCCAGTATTTGGCAGGTGTATGATGCCACAAGGAGATGAATAAAGGTTATATATGGAAATACTGAAAATGTTTCCTCCATTATAAAGAACAACGTTTAGAGATGACCTCCATATTTATAAATCTATCACTTCTTGCCTTAACTTTTATTAAATTTTTAATTTTACTTCCTACAATGTGACATATTGCTTTTGTATTATCTCTACCTACTTTAACACATTCACAATTACTACAATTCCAGTAATTTTCTTTCCAAAATTGAAACTGCTGAAAGTCAAATCATCTTGCATTTCCTGGCAGCAGGGTTCAAGTCTAACTCTTATTATGTAATTGTTTGTTCAGTGTATTCTGCTTGTAAACAGTGGTCCTACAATATGTTTTGTGACGTTCGAATGGATTTTCCATATTTCTTAATAGCACTTGACTCGATGACAGTCCTCAGACTATTAATACATTCTGCCATCATTCTGCGATAACTGATCCCATTTACTGCTATGCTTCTTTTGCCCCATTTTGAGGAGAAAATATAGATAAATTTGCATATAATCCCTTTGAATACACAAATTATGCATGAATTACTCTCTGTACTGTTCAGCAAAAGTATCCATGAACAGATAATGGTTTATCTGTTTTTTCAGTGATTAAAGGTTTGAAGCAGACACAGTAAACAGTAACTGTTGAAAGTGAAGCAAAAGTAAACCAAGCTCTAATTTCTTATCCTTACGTTCATATGCTGATGCTCTTCCCATTTTGGTAACTTCTCTTTCTCTTGAGTTGGAAAAAAGATGGAGCCCTAACAGAGTTCCAAATTTGTAGAATAATGGAACAATTAGTATTGGACTGAATCAGCTGCCTGGTCCTTCTATCTTACTACTAAACGTACCTCATAAGAAATGGAAAGGACAGCATCATTCATTCATCCCTTTATTCAGTAATCAATCAAAACTATACATAATTATTAAAAACCTAAATCCTTCTTTCCACTGTGTCTGAGCAATACACAAAACCTCAAGATATTATTTTCTCTAAACACTATTTTATTTTAGATACTAAAGGAAAAGACATACATCACAACTTTGTCACTGACAGGCTGTGCAACACTTGATGCAGTTCTTTAGTTACCTACCTAAAAACTGTAACAAGTGATGCTTTTCAAGGGTGGAAAAGGTTTGAAATTTCTATTATCAGCCTACATATTACAAATGAGTTGGGACACCCAAGTTTATTTGTAAGGAAGATAACTAAAAAATGGAATATATTTTGGCACAAAAATAATTTTATACATAGAGGTGAGGTTTTTAGTCAGTACATAAAGTGAGCTTAATTCATGATGAACTTAATGTAATTTGTAGTGTTATTTGATTTGTAACTACCCGCAACTGACAATTTTTTCCTAAAGAAAAAATATTTTCCAAATTTCAATTCATTGTTCACCTAGGCAACAGCATTTAGAAACAAGATAACTACATGAGAGAATACATCTGCCTATATGTCTAGATTTGCAGATGTGTATTCAGTTATGAACCCTGTGAAGGAAAGGAAAGGAGGGTTGCCTGGACTGGAAGTCATTGAGGGTCCTTCAAACTTATATTCACTCACCTACTTGGATGCAAATCATTCACAATTTGGAAAATTGTTCACCATTGCAAAATATGCTTCAACTTTTCTAACTCCCATGTGTGAGAGACAATGAGGAAACTAATAGTAAGTTAATAAATGCAGTCAACAACTGTATTTATCAACAAATGCAGTAATGCAGTCAACAACTATTGATCATTTACTATGTTCCAGGAACATATCATGAACCTACACTAAATATCAAGATTTAAGTTTAGAAATACTTTTCCAAAATGTTTAAAGTACAGTGGCCAATATCAAGTTTACATACATTAATTTTATTAAAAAAACTAGTTGTAGTTCAGCCAATCAACTGTGTGAGTCATTCTCACTGTTTCATCTTTCTGACATTGTTTTATCATCTATAAAGTGAGGATAAATGAACTAGAAGATGCCAAGTATTTTTTCCGTTGAAAATTGAGTGGACTGTCAATGAAATTGTCAATAAATGAAATTACATGGTCCAAGGGGTGTGCATAATTCAAATTCAGTCCAGGCAGTTCAGATTTGCAGATGGTGGGTTTGTGGTAGCTTATGCTTCAAAGAGCAGTGGACTTTAGTGTAAAGTAAGTAACAAAGTTATAGTTGATATGAGGCCTATGTTGATTGATGGAGTATTAGCTAGTGGCTATAGTATCATTGGATGCTGAGAGAAATGAAGAATAAAATACTGTAAGTATGTTCTAGCCATGTTATAGTAGGCACTAATAGGAACAAAGAAGGGAAATAGGGCAGCAGTTCAATATGTATATTAGTTATGGATTAGAGGTTCTAAGCTACAGATACTCTTTGGCTAATATAAACAGACAAGTAATATCACTGCTTAAAGAACATCTGGTAGCTCATTGATATAATTGAAAAGCTGGAATATCCTATTTGGAAAAAAGCAAGAAGCAGGTAGCTCTGAGGGCTTAGCAGCAAGAAGTATTCAATAATTTCATCAGTGTGTCGCCATCATAAAGAATCACCTACGGCTGAGTTCAGTGATTCTGCACAGGATTCACATTCCAGAGAAGGAGTTTCCAAGTTGCCTAGCAAATGTCATGTGAACATTTCTCAACTAGGAAATAACAGCATCTTGATTTTTCAGTCTTATGAAAGACTATGCATAACGGGCAAGGAAATTCACAAAGGGAAATTAGGATGTTATTTCCAAATCCTTAGCCAGGGCAAGGGCCAGGATCCATATTCATGGGGAAATAGAATGGTAACAATAAGCCAGGGTAAGAAGCCTGGCATATGAACTTTGCACAGAGAATTTTCACCTAGGGTGTAGGCACCTGAAATCTATTCCACAGCTCCCTCACTGGTAGGAAAGACATCTCCTAAATATACCACTGGTTCCAGATCTCGCTAACTGAAAACCTCTGAAGGACTGATTCATCTCAGGCATACTAACAAGTTAAGTGTTTAATTAAGCACTTTCCACAGTTTCAGGCACACAGAAATTATGGGTAGCAATTATTGACATTAATGTTGATATAACATTATTATAACATAATCATCATGGTTACCATTAAACATAAGTTGAATGAGAAGAGATTCAGGGAGAGAAACTATGTCAGTATGGTTTGGTTGTAAGTCCACTTAGAATTCAGGTAGAAGACTTGGAATAGAAGAAGATACGAACAAATAAAATTTAATACTTTCTCTGATACTATCTCTGTGACTCTGGACAAGTCACTGAACCTCTCTGCACCTGCTTCCTCCTATGTAAAATGGAATTAATAGAAATAGTAATACTGCCTATTGTATAGGGTTGTTACGAGAACTGACTGAGGTAACACATGAAAAGTGCTTGGGACAGTGCCTGATACATAATAAACATTATGTAAGTGTCATTTCCTCTTCTTAGTATCATTATTATTACTTTAGAGTTCACAAAGTGCTTTTCACATATGTTACTTAATTTTATTCATGCAAACAATTCTGTGGTGAAAGTATTCTTAAAATTTTAACAATAAAAATGGGCATTTTATTTTTATGATATGGATAGTGATACTCTCATCTTTTAACTGTGAGTCTATTATACTAGACCATATAGTTATATAAAAAAATCATATCACTGAAGGACCTCCATGAAGGAAAAAAAGACAAAATTCCCAAATGCTGGGTAATAACATTTAATAATAATTGGTAGTTACATTTAACCTTTAATAATAATTGGTAGTTACATTTTATAATTTTAGTGTAATCATTTATGTATACTTAAGTGATATATACATCATGTAAGTGGTAGGAAAGAGGTCTCCTAAATATGCCAATGGTTCCAGATCTCACTGGCATATATATCACTTATGTGATGTTTACATAAATGATTCTAGCAGAAATACAGATAGTCTTTGTTCTTTAACTTTATGAATAAAAAACAGATGCTCTCTTTTATAATGAGAAAATAAGAATATTAAATTACTGTCCTAACTCTCAAGATTACTTGGTCAATTATGCTCCTCTGTCCTTTCCTTCCACTTCCACCCACAACCCCACACTTTCCCACTTCTATCTGTACCTTCTGCAAAACGGTCTCTCTGGGCTTCACTGCTTTTTTAATATGGTAAAAAACAGAAAGGCCCGTTTTCAAATGAAACATGAATATAGTGCTGATTGACAAGGCACAGAGCAAGTAAAGATCCTTACATTTTCCCCCAAATCTAAGAAATATGAGTAAACAATAATTGTCTAAATGAAGTTTTTTGGGGGGAACATATCACAGAGATGTCTATAATCATTTAAATTTTATAAATTTTTCTTGTGTGATGTAAAAAGTAATAAAGGCATCTTCTTTCTAACTTCATAAGATGGTTCAGAAGTTTCAAACACTGTCAACAGGATCATACTGATCAATGCTTATCCTGAAATAGAGATGCTTTTTCTTCTCCCTTACAACAAAAAGTGTGATTTTTGAAGCTAGTATAAACTATACTTCAAATGTATTATTTACTTCCATGTCTAAGTCTTAGGAATTAACTCTAATCCATGTACGGATGTCTGATCTTGATCCTTGTGTTTTGAAAGATTTAACTCACTTTATCCTCAGAAAGTGTTACTCATACTGACTTACAAAACAATCAGATAGCAAAGTAGAATTTACATCTATTTCTTTTAAATAAATGCCACCAATTTGGCCATCTCTAGCATCTTACTGCATTTATTTTATTCTTCCAAAGGAAAGGAATATTTCAATCATCAAATTTTACTTAATACAGTGTAAATTTCCCACACTGTAATTATCATAAGCACATCCTGCATGTATCTAAAAAGAACATTTTAAGAAGTGTGCTAACTGGAGTTTTTCTGTCAGGATAACTTTATGCTCTACACTCAGTTTCCACTTCTGCAGTTACGAACATGGCAGCTGTTCGTATTTGAGTGCCAGGAGTGTGGAGTACATGTTGACTCAGTTGCTTGCTGCCTATCTAAATCCTGGCTTTGATTTTTTTTTTCCGGCTATGTCCCCTTGGACAAATTACCTTAAAGGCTCTGTGCTTCCTTTTCACCTAATTGGAGATAATCATAGGGTTGTTAGAAGGATTAAACAAAATAATAAAGAACAAGTATGGAGTGTCTAGCACATATCAAAGGCTGAATAAGTGCTGGGTACTATCTGCCCTAATAAAGTGATAGTGCAAAGCCATATGAATTATTGTATGTGATTTTCTTTTAAATAGAATCTCTGGAAGAGAATTCTATTTAAAAGGGAATCACCACATAAGCCATGATTATACTAGCCTTAGAAATTATTATTTTTTGATGTATTCTCTTGAGAATAGTATCAGCATATTAATTTGGAGTTGAAGACATCTTCACATTTCTATAACATTTCTTCTAGCTTTTTTTTCATTTTACACTTGGAATGGCTGTATTCTCTTCACCCAGTCTCTTATGTTCTCTTCTATTAATAGATGTTATCAAGTTGCAAGATAAAATGCCTAGTCAGCTATGGCAACTCCACTTCTTGGTCCTGGGCCCCAGTGGAAGGGGAACATGCTACTGTTTTATCTTTTTCTTTTTTATAACAGACAAAGTTTTTCTCTGTCACCTAGTCTCACCTCAAACTCCTGGCCTCAAGCAAGCATCCTGCCTCAGCTTCCCAAAGTGCTGGGATTAGAGGTATGAGCTACCATGCCTGGCTCCCCTCCTCATTTTAAAGCTTCATGTCATTCTGCAGTGGACTGCCTCTGGAACTATCCTAAAGAGAAATGTCATGCCAGGGAGATCCCAGGGTGTGTTCCACACCTCAATACAAGATAGAACAAAAAGGCACTAACGGTCCTTCTATGGCTTGTGGTGGTTCCCCTTAAAAACCCGACGTGAAATATGGGAAAGAATTTATTTTTCAAAGTTCAGAACTCGTTTCAAGAGGTTTGGATCTCTTTTTTAAAAATGTTGAATTCGAGTCTGTGTTTGAGAGAGAAATGAGAACAAATGCTGGTTGAAGTGTCTCACATTTCCAGTGTTCCTGAAATTACTTATTCATGAAAATGTCTTCTTAGTTAAGTCATTAAAACTAACAGCAGAGATTGTTCTGTGCCCTATTCATGTGTCAGGGGTGCTGTTCTTAGGCAACTCTGGAGCTCACAGTAACATAGTAAAGACCAAAAGTGGTATAATCAAATTAAGCAGCAAAGTTGAACCAAATTAAGCAATGTTAATTATTTATTTATAGCTCACCATGTTCTAGAAGGATTTATGGTAGCTAGAATTTCATCTCTAGGGTTGAGAAATAGAATATTATGTTTATAATTCAGTTATATTTACTATATATATTAAACAGATCTCCTGGAATTAAAGAAATATTCTGATATTATTTGGGGAAGCTAGTAAGAGTAAAGTAATACACAATCACTCTGCACATTAATCACTCTATCCCAGAACAAATGCAAAAAGCTATAGTTAATTTGATCTCCTAAACTCCGATTATAACAAATTTTTAAAGTACTATCCTGGGGAATGATGATATATTTTAGTAAGAGAACTAAAAGCTAAGTATTAAAGTGCCAGTTTTTAAAGTGTTATTAAGGTTTATCTGCTTATAAATATGTTACTTAAGTGAATCTGGAATAATTTGGTTTCCAAAAAATCCTCTTTTGGAATTTTAAGGCACATATAGTGAAACAAACAAAAAAAAAATAATATGAGATTACTAAATTTCTACTTTCTGAATGATTTTATAAGTATTAAACCTTTCTGTTCAGTAAAAACAAGATTAATGTTTCTCAAACATTAGTGGACATCAGAATCACCTGGAAGCCTTGATAAAACACAAATTACTGAACCATAACCCCAGTGTTTCTGATCCTGTATTAGGTCTGGAGTGAAGGCTTAGAATTTTTATTTCTTATAAGTTTCCAAGTGATGTTAATATGGCTGGGTTGCTTTATATAGCGTCAGAGATAACTAAGGTAAATTAATGTTGTCACCTGGAAATCTTGCTGCTCCAGTGGACTGACTAAACACTTACATAAACACAACTACTGATGGAAATACAACAAAAATTCACCAACCATTTAAGTAGCTAGAGCAAAATTTAGATTAAAATATCATTAGAAAATACTATAAATACAGGGTATATGCCTATAACATATATAATTTAATTATTTATATGTCTTAAATGTTAGAACATCATTTTGTTTTCAGAAACTTTGCTTCCTATGAGGAATAGATCCTTAAAATTCCTTTCATATTAAATAAAAATAGAGGACTTTCATATTAAATAAAAAACAAAAACAGGCTGAGGTTCTTATGTGTTTGTCATACTCTGTAAGATTGAGAAAGTTCTTAAAAGACCAGTATATTTATTAACCAGATAAACAATTATATAATTAATTGGGAAAGAATAACTTAATAATAATAAAATCCTGTATCTTTTTTCAATGTTAGATAAACATTACCATGTTAATTATCTCCTTCAGCAAATATTGATGCAGTTGGGTCATTATATTGACTGCTAAGGGAAAAATCTGTTTTATAAATCTGCCAAAAGTTAAAATTTAGTATGTTTTATTTTTGCAAATAATTTGTAGACAACTGGTGCTTCATACTTGATGAATAAATGAAATTAGGTTATCATAAGCAGAGCTGTCAGTATTTTGCCCGCAATGTGACCTTCAGAAAATCTGTAATTATATATATTTCAAAAATGCAAATGACTTGTTTCCTGTCTCTCTTGAAATATGCTGCCCTTGGCTAAAAGACATTCAACAAATATCATTAAAAAGTACAAACCTTGTGATATAATTGTATATATTTTTCCAAGGACAAAACAATCAGATTTGTTTTCTCTCCTCATTTTGCTGATCACTACAGCCTCATAGTCTATCTAAACATCTCTGAAGGGAGCTTTGAACCTTTTAGGACATTATTGTTTGAAGACAATCTGTAACTTGGCTACAGACTTGAATAGCAAGGTGCTACAACCTTGAAAAAGTCAATGATGATGTTCCTTTGGTTTGCTTGTTGATAGAACAACTTGTCTACAGCAGTTAAAAAGATCCAAAATAAGCTAATCATAAGCTAGTAATTTCCACTGTGCCTTAAGGTTCATAAGTTAAGCATGTATAAAGCTTTGATGACAAAGGTTCATAAGTTAAGCATGTATAAAACTTTCATAGTTAAGCATGTATAAAGCTTTGATGACAATTGCAAAAAGTTATGTTTGTGAAAGTTTCCTGAAGTGCCAGGAAAGCTGCATATAACAGGCAGTGCAGTAAAGTAGGAGTGTGGAATTGGAAGACGGAATTCCTGAAGATGAAACCTAACTACCACTTCCTGGTGTTGTGAACTTGGGCAAGTTGTTTAATATTCCTTTGCCTGAGTTCCTCATCTCTAAAATAGAGATACAAGTAATAATTGTACTGTTCTCATACAGTTGCTGAGAGAATTAAAAAAGTCAATATATGTAAAATGCTTAGGTAAATGTCTGGCTACGTTGTGTGATACATATATATGTATAATATTTATATATTTTATTATAGAAATGTATATAAAATATTTATATATTGGTTATTTATAATAGTATGAGTTATAGCAATTATCAATTTTTAATATATGTATAATATTTATATATTTTATTATAGAAATGTATATAAAATATTTATATATTGGTTATTTATAATACTATGAGTTATAGCAATTATCAATTTTTATTTCTTTTTTATGATCATTCCATGGTTCCCTTTATTTCTTATACTATCTTATATCCATTTTCAATGCTGATCAATTTCTACTGTCTCCATTACTCTTATGTCTAAAATCCTAATTCTAAAATTAGACGTTGCCTAAATTGAAACTGTTATAATATTCTTAAATATTGTAATACTAGCTTAAATCATTCATTCATTCTTTCTTTCTTTCATTCACTGCTTTACTGAAACACAAAATGTCTCATTTTATCATTTTATCTTCTTTATGATCAGCAGATTTGGACCTTAATACTAATTAACTACACCAGTCACTCTGATATAGACTGAAACACAGAATAATGAAAGTTTAAGTATCATATACTTCGTGGAAGTTAAATGTTTGTATAAAATGGATACCAAATGGTAACAAAATGTTTCCCTATTTTGTGCATTAACAATGATCCCAACATCTTGCATCTTCTTTTATAATAAATACATTTCCCAAGCTAATTTTCAGACCCTGAAACCTTGAAGACTACTGAAATTAATAAATTTGTTGTAGCTTGAAAAGTTTCTTAGCTCATCATTACATTGGCTAGCTGGAATGAGGAAAGGGCCATTGCTGATACTTGTGTATATTTGCCAATCTTGTTTAATCATAACGAAAGAGAGAAGATGAAGGTGTCATGGAAAGTGGATTTTGTGTAATGCCATGAACTGAGATGATTTACGTAAGCATTCAGAGGTGTTCACAGAAATAAGACATTAGAAAAATCCCTCCTAATCCAAGATTTGGAATATCCTTCTTGTATTCAACTGGTACTTGTAGTATAGCGAAGTAAATTATTGGCCCTAATTACCTACCTACATCCATGCTCTTTGCTATATAACTGCAAGTTCTCCTACTCAAGGTGAATTGTGCTCCCCTGTCACTTCTCTTTGGGCTTGATCATTTGATGTACTTTGACAATGCATGTGGATTGAAGTGCTCATGTGACATTTCCCAGCCTAGACTTTTCATCTTGCTCAACTGCCACTGCCATGAGAGGAGCTTCTACTGAGAAGCTATTTCCTCCTCAGCCTGGTTCCCAGAATATGCACATGTGGAAGAGAAGAAAGCCTGACTTTTAGCAAGAAGCCTATTAATGTGCTATTTGCAACCTGAGCAGAGCTTTCAGCACAGTCCAGTCCAAATCAGCTGACTCTTGAGTAATCTGCCTATACCAGAGAAATGAATATATTTGTTGTATGCCACAATAAATAAATATTTATTGTTATGATTATCTATTACATAACAAAAGCTGACTGACATACATTTAGTTTCAGGATTATTGAAAGAGCATTATCTTTTCAAAAAAGCTAGAAATAATTCCAAAGATAATTGTGCCAGATGACATAATTGTATATACTTTGTAGATGGAATTAGCAAGATTCTTTTTAATGCAAATGACATTTAGAAATGCTAATTAACTTATGAAACACTATCACATATAATTAACAAAGGAAATTTATATTCTCTGTTCCCTAAATGGCAGTATAGGAAAATACGTAATATGTGCTCATTAAATTTGTGGTTATGATTATAATAATTAAAATGAAGTCAATAAAGTTGTATAACTGAAAAAAATGAACCAAACTATAAATTGCATTTTAGATGGATATTAGGACTTATAAAATATCTCTAATGACTTGAGAGTATACTATTTAACAATTAGAAGACTATTGTAACATTTCATCAACAGAAACAAAACAAGTATTTGTTAAAAAACAAAGAACATTTTAAACAACTAACAGTATTTTCAAAAGAGCTCAACAAATATATTGGCCATATAAAATTGAAATAAAAAGCAATTATGATTCCAAATGTTAAAAAAGCTCTATATGATTCTCCTCTAAGATGAAAGCAAAGATATAAGTTCAACTATGTAAGAAAAAAAGTTTTAAAAATTGCATTTATGGCCACTTACATTCCAACAGTTTTTGTTGATAATGCAACAAAACTTTAAAAATCTCTTTCATTACCATTTGGCATCAATTACATGGAAATCTTTCACAATTTCAGTATCTTTTAAGAGACAAACAATTAGTGGTCCATTTTACAGAATAACAGAGCTAAACTACATTGAATGAAATAAGATACAGTTACATGGGAATAAGGATGGCACTACCAACTGAAACTGGTTGATTTTAGTAAAGAAATATGACTCAAAATTTCATGCACATTTAAGACTGACTGTTAAGTTGAACTGATAATTATGTTTAGAGATCAATTCTAAAATTCTAATTAAAATACTTTTGAAAATCTTTTCAGTATGAGATTTTCATATATTCTACTTTATTGTGCTTCTAACGTGATAAATTGCTAAGAAACTGAGTTATTTTTAAGAGTTTTTGTCTCTGCTGAGTTCAAAAGAATGCCCACTCTCCATAAATAAAAAGTAAATAAAGGAAATGCATCAGAAAGTTGGATAATAATTTCATCATGCTTCTGAAGGAATTTCTTGATTTCTCTGTCATCATGACCTATCCTTGAATTGTTGCCTTCTTTGGTTTCCTTTTGAAGAAGCTGCTCCAGAACCCAGAAAAGGTAGAAAATGCTTTCATAGCGTGTCACATCATAACTGGCTTGTTCCTACAAATAAACAATAAACTCCTTTAAAAATAATTGGTTATAAATTACCTAAGAAAAATTTCATATAAAGATACCAGATTTTGAGGCAAAAGAAAAATATTTGATATATTTAACACCTTCTGTAAAGGAAGGGGAAATTAAAAAACAAACAAAAAAAAATTTACTTTTTTCAAAGACTTTACAATCATGGTAAATGACTTTTCTTTCTTGATGGTTCATGAAGCTCCAAGTCCTTTCTCTGCATTCTTGCAGAGAATAGTAAAATGAATCTAAGAATATTTGGCAAAAAGTCTTACCGATGACTTGGCAAGGAGTCATACCAGTGTTGACTGTTAAATTCAATCTTTTGCTAAAACTTTTTAATTCATGGTACTTATTTTGATATTAAATAATGCTAGAGTAGGCAGAGTCATCATCTGCAGGTGACCAGATATTATATCATCCTGAATCTACCTCATACAACTCAGGGAGTGGTAACATTAAATCATATACATAGTCATGAGAAGAAATGTAGATGCACCTTATAGAACTTTTAATTTGGCATAGATGCTTGAATGTGAGATAAGTCAAAAAGAGGCCTAAACATGAGACAATAGCAAGCATAAGATGAGAGAATGGCAGAATCAGTGTAAGAATAAAAACTGGCTTTATCATTAGCTAATTAATTAAGAAATGTGTCAGAAGCCCTATGTGGTGAGCAGATTGCTTATCACTATTTTATAGGCAAGGAAATGGAGCCTCTGAAAATTAGACTAATTAGAACTCAAATCCCCAGATCCTAACCAGGGACTTTTTTTTTTCTCATACATTTTAAGTTCATTAAGAAAGTATTAACATTGGGAAAAAAGAACACTGTTAGAAACATTTTTGGAATCTATTCACTGTATTAATGCAAAAATGAAAGAACACTGTTTTAGAGCTGGGACAAATATATTCTTCAATAAGGTGTCCCAATAAGCAGAGTAAGATATATACAGGCATACCTCATTTTAGTGTGCTTTACACTACTGCACTTCTCAGATATTGCAATTTTTTCAAATTGAAGGTTGGTGGCAACGCTGCATCAAACTAGTCTATCAGAGTCATTTTTCCAATAGCATGTGTTCACTTTGTATCTGTGTCACATATTGGTAATTATCACAGTATTTCAAACTTTTCTTTATTAGTTTATCTGTTACAGTGATCTGTGATCAGTTACCTTTGATGTTACTACTTTAATTGTTTTGAAATACCACAAACCATACCCATATCATACGGTGAACTTAATTGATAAGTGTGTGCGTTCTGACTGCTTTACCAATTGGCCATTATCCATCTCCCTTACTCTCCTTACGCCTTCTTATTCTCTGAGATGAAAAAATATTGAAATCATGCCAATTAATAACCTACAAATGGCCTCTAAGTGTTGAAGTGAAAGAAAGGTTTCCCTGTCTCCCATTTTAAATCAAAAGTTAGGAATGATTAAGCTTAGTGAAGAAGGCATGTCAAAAGCTGAGATGAGCCAAACTCTAGGACTTGTGTCAAAGTTGACCAAGTTGTAAATTTTAAAAAAAAGAGTTATTGAAGGAAATTAAAAGTGCTCTTCCAGTGAACACACATATAAGAAGGGTAAACAGCCCTACTGGTAATATAGAGAAAATTTTAGTGGTCTGGATACAAGAACAAACCAATTACAACATTCACTGAAGCCAATACCTGAACCAGAGAAAAAAGGCCTATCTCTTCAATTTTATGAAGGCTGAGCAAGGTGAGGAAGCTGCAGAAGAAAACTCTGAAGATTGCAGAGGCTGGTTCATGAGGCTTGGAGAATGAGCTACCTTTATAACATAAAAGTACAAGGTGAACCAACAAATGCTGATATAGAAGCTGCAGAAAGTTATCAATAAGTTATAGGTAGGATACAGGAAGATTTATTAATGAAGGTGACTACACTAAACAACAGTTGTTCAGTGTAGATGAAATAGCCTTCTATTGAAAGAAGATGCCATCTAGGAATTTTGTAGCTACAGGGGAGAAATAAATGCTTAGCTTCAAAGGATTGGCTGACTCTACTGTTAAAGATTAAGGCAGTTGGTGGCTTGAAGTTGAAGCCAGTGCACATTTACCATTCCAAAAATTATGCCATGTATGTACCTATTCAACAATCTTGCATGTTATTCACATGTACCCCAAAACCTGAAATGCAATAAAATATATATTAAAAAAAATTACAGAACACTTAAGTATTATGCTAAATCTACTCTGGCTGCAATCTATCAATAAAACAAGAAGCATGGATAAAAGCATTGTTTACTGAATATTTTAAGCCTACTATTGAGACTTACTGCTCAGAAAAAAGATTCCTTTCAAAAGATTCCTGCTCACTGACAATATACTTGATCATCCAAGAGCTCTGATGGATATATAAAATGAGAGTAAAACTTGAATGGATACATACTTGTTTTTTATGGATAAGCAAAGAAAGTGAGTTCTTGATATGGAATCTTCTTTTTGTTAGTATTCTATAAATACTGTTGAAATGACAATAAGGTTAGAATACTATGTAAAATTAGTAGTTAAATCCGTGGAGGAAATAAAAAACAATACTATTACTGCTTACAGCTTAAGAAATCATATGAAGACCACACAATGCATGCACCTAGAATTTGGTCAGCATCAACTAAACCAACCAACACCATGTGCCTTATACAATGAAATTCATGGATTCATCTTTAGGAAAAAGTCATCTACTAAAAAAGCAAATTTCAAAAATGGGAAAAAGCAACTCATATACCATATGTTCAGATATCAAAGTAGGAACACAAGAAACATGAAAAAGGAAAGATTATGCCTCTAAATAAACATAGTAATTCTCCAGCAACAAATTATAACAGAAAATAAATTTATTAAATCCTGGAAAAAGAACTCAAAATATCAGTTTTTAAAATGCTCAATGAGAGAACACAGATAAATAATACAAAGAAATCAGAAAATAATTCATTATATAAATGAGAATTTTATCAGATAGGTATCATTAAAAAGAATTTAGGAGAAATTTTAGAACTGAATAATTCACTGAATGAAATACAAAATACATTTAAAAGCTTCAATCAACTAGATCAAGCAGAATTTAAAAATCCAGAACTTGAAAATCCATCTTTTGAAACAATCCACTCAGATGAAAATAAAGATGATAGAAAAAAAAGAATAAAGAATATGTGACATTTAGCACATGATAAAGGAAACAAATATTTGTATTTCTAGTGACCCCAAATACAAAGGGAGAACCAAAGGGAGAGAAAAGCAATATGACAAAATAATACCTCAAAACTTCTCAAGTCTAAATAGAGATTTAGACAGCCAAACACAGTAAGCTCAGAGATAACCAAAGAGACAGAATTCAAAAAGTTCTTCCTCACAGTACATTACAATGCAGTAAAAAGAAACAAAGAAGGTTGTTATATAAAGGAACCAACTAGAAAAATGAGATAACGATTCTAAACAAATATGCACCCAACACAAAATTATCCAGATATACATAGTAATACTTACATCAGATAAAACTGTAAAAATTCAAAGACAAATAGAGCAATAGCAAGAGAAAAGCCCATGGTCACTTTTAATGAACACTCATCATATAAACAGTGAATTTCTTAGCAGAAACCTTACAGGCCAAGAGAGAAGAGAATATTTATTCAAAGTTTAAAAAATGGAAAAAAAAATCTGCCATTCAAGAAAAATATACCCAATATATATATTCTTCATAAAGAGAAATTAAGTATTTCCCAGAGAAGCAAAAGCTGATGAAATTCATCACCATTAGACTGACCCTACAAGAAATGCTGAAAAAAGTCCTACAGCCAGAAATGAAATAATGGTATCTACCATTATGAAAACACACAAAAGTTTATTATGCATTGGTAGAGCTAACAGATAAAGAAGACAAATGACTTAAATGGTACCAATACAGAAAACTGCCAAATCACAATAAAAAGCAAATTGATGAAAGGAACAAAAGATACATAAAACAGCCAGAAATCAATTAATAAAATGTCAGGACTAAGCCATCACATATTAACAACAACCTCGAATATAAACAGATTAAACATTCCACTTAAAAGATATAGATTAGCTGAATGGATTTAAAAACATCACCCAACTATATGTTGCTCACAAGAAACTCATCTCACCTGTAAAGATACATATAGACTGAAAATAAAAATATAGAAAAAAAAAATCAATGCAAATAGGAATCAAAAGGAGCAAGAGAAATGATACTTAGATAAAATAGACTTTAAGTTAAAAAAAATTGAAAAGAAAGAAGTCAATCCATGATGATAAAGGTGCAATTCACCAAGAGGATAAAACAATTTTAAGCATATATGCACCCAACACCATCATCTACAGATATAAAATGCAAATATTATCAGATCTAAGGAGAGAGATAGGTTGCAATACACTAATAGTTAGGAACTTCAACAACCCACTGTAAGCATTAGACAGAGTATCCAGACAGAAAACAAAAAGAAATATTGGATGTAAAACAAATGGATCTAACAGACACTTACAGAACATATCTTGCATGAATACAAGTTTTTCTTATCAGCACATGGAATATTCTCCAGGACTGACCATGTTAGAACACAAAAGAGGAATTTTAGAAATGGAAAGACTACATTGAAATTAAATAACATGTGCTTGAATAGGCATTAGGTCGAGAAAATGTTAAGAAGAAAATTTAAAAAATGTCTTGAAACAAATAAAAATCAATACTCAACATAACAAACCATATGGGATACAGCAAAACCAGTACTGAAAGTTTATAGTAATAAAACCCTATATAAATAGGTAGAAAGATTTCAAACAATCTAATGATGTAGCTCAAGAAACTAGGAAAACAAGAACAAACCAAATCAATTCTTAATAGAAAAAAAAATAAAGATCAGAGCAGAAAATACAATAAAAATTAAAAAAATAAAAATAAATTAAAAAAAAGATTAACAAAAGTTTTTTGTTTTTGTGAAACTAAATAAAATCAATAATCTGTTATGTAGGCTAATTAAGAAAAAAAAGAATATCCAAATAAATACAATTAAAAATTAAAAGGGAGACATTGCAACAGATACTACAAAAATACAAAAGATCATCACGAACTATTACAAACAACTATACATTAACAAAATGGATAATCTTGAGGAGATAAATAAATTCCTGGATACAAACAACCTGCTAAGATTGACTCAGGAAGAAACAGAAAACTTTGACACATCAATCACAAGTAATTAAATTGAATTATTAATAAAAACATCTTCCAACACAAAAAGAGGTCAGAACTGGATGGCTTCACTGTTGAACCCTATCAAACTTATAAAGAGTAACACAAATTATTCTCAAACTATTCCAAATAACTGAAGAGGAGTGAATTCTCCCTAACTCATTCTATGAGACCAGCATTACCCTAATACCAAATCGAGACAAGGCAGTAACATATAAATAAAACTACAGGTCAATATACCTAATGAACAGAGTTGCAACAATAATCAACAATATGATAGAAAACCAATTACACAGCACATCAAAAGGAAACTACACCATGATCAAATAGAATTCATCCTAGGAATGCAAGGATAGTTCAATATACATAAATCAATAAATATAATACATCAATTGAATAAAGGACAAAAGCCATGTGATCATCTCAATAGATGAAGATAAAACATTTGATTACATTCAACATCTTTTCATAATGAGAAAGTTCAATAAACTAGTCATAGAAGAAACATACTTCAATATAATAAAGGCCATATATGATAATCCCACAGCTAACATCAGACTGAATAAAGAAAATCTGAAAGCTTTCCCTGTAGGTACTAGAACAAGTGATGGATGGCTAGTTTAACATTTTTATTCCACATAATACTAGAAGTCCTAGCCAGAGCAATTAGGCAAGAGAAATAAATAAAATGCATCTAAACTGGAAAAGAGGAAGTCAAACTGTTCCTTAAGGCAAACGGTATCTTTTATCTAGAAAAACCTAATGATGCCACCAAAAATTCTTAGATCTAATAAATTCAGTAAAGGTGCAGAAAACTGAAACAACATACAAATCCCTATATAATTTCTAAACATTAATAACCAACTCATTGAGAAAGATATCAAGATGGTAGTCTCATTTAAAATAGCTATTAAAAAAATCCAGAAATACATGTAACCATAGTGGTTAAGGACCTTTACAAGGACAACTACAAAATACTGATAATAAAAATGGAAGAGAACACAGATAAATGGACGGACATCCCATTCTCATGGATAGGAATAATTAACATTAAAATAATCACACTAATCAAAGTAATCTATAGATTCAATGCAATCCTTTTCAAAACACCAATGTCAAGAAACCATCCTAAAATTCAACTCTAAACCAAAAGGAGCCCAAATAAACAAAGCAATTCTGAGAAAAAAGAGCAAAGCTGGAGAGACCACACTGCCTGACTTCAAACTATATTACAATGATTAAGTAACCAAAACAACATAATATTGATATAAAAGCATACATAGACTAACTGAACAGAATAATGAATGTAGAAATAATTTCCTATATTTACAGCCAACTGATTTTCAACAAAGATATCAAGAACATCATTGGAAAAAGGATACCCTCTTTAGTAAATGGTGTTAAATAAGTTGTATATCAATATGTGAAAGAATGAAAATGGGCCCCACTACCTCTCCATATACAAAAGTCAACTCAAGATCAATTAAAGACTTAAATGTAAGTCCTGAAACTATGAAACAACTAGAAGAAAACAAAGAAAACACTTCAGTACATCTGTCTAGGCAAAAATTTTAAGGCAAAGACCTCAAAAACACAGGCAACACCACCAAAAAGAGAAATGCACTCATGTGTTCATCACAGCACTACTCATAATAGCAAGTAAAAGAAATCAACCTGGATGCGCATCAACAGTAGAGTGGATAAAGGAGATTTTATATCTATATCTATACCTATATCTATATCTATATCTATCTATCTATCTCTATAGATAGTCATGCTTTTGTGTGTATATACATATATATACACATAAAATCTTTTATCTAGAAAATGGAATATATACATATACCATGGAATACTATTGCAGCTATAGAAAGAGAACAAAACCATGTCTTTTACAGCAGTGCAAGTGCACCTAGAGGCCATTACCTAAGCAAATTAATGCAGGAACAGAAAACCAAATACCACACATTTTCACATATAAGTGGAAGCTAAACACTGAGTACACATGGACATCAAGATGGAAACAATAGACACTAGGGACTACTATAGCAAGTAGGGTCAGAGGGAGGGGGTAATAACTGAACAACAGCCTATTGGGTACCATGCTCACTACCTAGGTGAAAAGATCATTTGTATACCAAACCTCAGTGACACACAATTTATCTATGTAATAAACCTGCACATGTACCCCATAAAGGTAAAGTGAAAGTTAGAAAAAAAAATTGAATTGGACTATAGTGAACTAAGAAGTTTCTGCATAGCAAAGGAAATTATCAACAGAGAGCAGAGGTAACTTATAGAATGAGAGAGTATATTTCCAAACTATTGATCTAAAAAAGGAACTAATATCCAGAGTATACAAGAAACTCAAAACAATACAACAATAAAAAATAAATAATTCAACTAAGTGGGCAAAGAACATGAACCAACATGTCTTAGTAGGAGACATACAAATGGGCAACAGTTATACAAACAAAAAATGATCTGTGTAATCATCAGGGAAATGCACATAAAAACTACAATGTGATCCATCTTGTCCCAGTGAGGATAGCTATTATTAAGAAGACAAACAAAAACAGAAGCTGGTGAGAAAGTGGACAAAATGGAATGTTTATGCACTGTTAGTAGGAATGCAAATTAGTGTGACTATGGGAAGCAGTATGGCAATTTCTCAAAAAACTAGAGTAGAATTACAATACAACCCAACAATGCCACTACTATTTATCCAAAGGAAAATAAATCAGTATATATAAAGGATACCTGCATCCCCATGTTTACTGGAACACTATTCCCAATAGCCAAGATCTAGAATCTATCTAAGCATGTATCAACATAAGAATATATAAATGTCTTAGACACTGTAGTGCACAGTGATACAGAGCAAGTTCAGATGTTTCTCTTTGAAGTCATGGTCTCTTGAGTATGCCCATGCTCTGGGTCTAAGCATAGCCACCATAGAGAGCTATGTCCACTGTGAACTCTGAGCCTGCCTGTTCTTTTTTGGCTTCCCAGGTGTTTCATAATCACCCATGCCATGCATACAGTTATCCATGTGGCAATGGATGAACCTGTGCCCTGAGCCCAGTGCCATTACTGCCCCAGACTCCGGAGTCATTATTCCCTCCCTGCAAGCCTGTCTTTGAGGCCTCAGCCCTGTACTTGATCCACTCATCAGATTCCAGTGCCACCACAAATATGAAAGGGCTAGCAAACTTAACCCAATGCCAAAATGGATTGCTTCAATGGATTTACAGCTTCTCCAGCAGGAAAATGAAAGACTGAAAGACCCTAGTAGTGACTGTTATTAAAGGTCCCAGCAATTCTCACCACAACTGCAGATACTAACAGTATTGGCTGCTAAAGATGCGTGCAACTGTCACCAACTTTTGCATCAGCAGACAAAACTATACAGAGACTATGCAACTTCACCCTTGGTGCCTGAACCTCTGAACTTCAACCAGCAAGTACACACCCACCCCATAGGGATAATCTGTTTTTTGTTTTTGTTTTTGTTTTTTTGAGACGGTGTTTCACTCTTATTGCCCAGGCTGAAATGCAATGGCAAAATCTCGGCTCACCACAACTTCTGCTTTCCAGGTTCAAGCGATTCTCCTGCCTCAGCCTCCCGAGTAGCTGGGATTACAGGCATATGCCACCACGCCTGGGTCATTTTGTATTTTTAGTAGAGACAGGGTTTCTCTATGTTGGTCAGGCTGCTCTCTAAACTCCTGACCTCAGGTGATCCACTCACTTTGGCCTCCCAAAGTGCTAGGCTTACAGGTGTGAGCCACCATGCCCCACCAAGGGACCATCTTTCAACACCAAAAGTAGAACACAGAGTCTGAATAGATGACTTCTCCACCAGATGTGCAGATATCAGTGTAAAGCAACAAGAAACATGAAAAGCCAAAGAGGCATATCACCACAAAGACCACAATCTTTTAGTAGCTGCCCGAAAGAAATGGAGATAGGCAAACTTTCTGAGAAATAATTCAAAATAATTATTTTAAGGAAGCTCAGCAGAGTTTAAGAAAATACACAGAATTAGTTTATTGAAATCAGGATAACAATAAACAAAATTACAAATTTAACAGAGAGATTAAAATTCTATTAAAAAAATCTGGAGCTGGAAATGCAATAAAATGAAAACTACAATTAACATTTTCAATAGCAGAATCCATCAACATAGAAAAAAAGACTGAAAGACAAGTTATTTGAAAATGTACAAAGAAAAGAAGAAAACAGAATTTATGGAACAGAATCAAAACATCAAATATTGTAAATTATGAGTTAAAGAAGAGAAATATTAAGGCAAAGAAATCTTATATTATTTAAAAAGCTGAAAATTTCTACAATCTATGGAAAGATAAATTTTCTGATGCATAAAGGGCAAAGGTGTCTAATCACATTCAATCTAAACAAGACTGTACAAAGAAATACTATGACCAAAGATTCAAAAAGTGAAAGAGAGGATCATGAGAGTAGCAAGAAAAAGAAGCATATCACATATAAGGGGTTTTCAGTAAGGCTATGAACAGAATCTCAAAATTCTTAGAGGTCAGAAGAGACAGATAATATATACAAAATGCCCAGAAACAAACAACACCCCAAAACAAGAACAACAACAACAACAACAACAAACTGCCAACCAAGAATAATTTATCTGGCAAAGAAGCTGTCTTTTGGAAATGAATGTGAGATAAGGACTTTCCAAGATAAAAACTGAGCTCATCATCCCAGAATTGCCTTAAAAATTGTGAAAGGAATTATTTAAGGTAAGAAAATGATGCTATTAGTAACCTAAAACATGAAAGTATAAAACTCAGTGGTAAAAAGTAAGTACAAAGTAAAATTCAGAGTATTCAAATACTGTAAGAATGGGGTGTAAATCACTTAAATCTTTAGCATGAAGCTTAAAAGACAAAAATACTAGAAATAATAGGAGATAAAATCTGTTAAAGGACACACAATATAAAAAGATGCAAATTATGAGACTGAAAACATAAAATGTGGGCAGAGAGTAAAAGTGCAAAATTGTTTTATAAAATAAAAGTTAAGTTTTATTTAAAATAGCAAAGACATGGAATCAACCTAACTGCTCATCAACAGTAGACTGGATAAAGAAAATGCGGTACATATACCTCATGGAATATTATGCAGTCATAAAAATGAATGAGTTCATGTCCTTTGCAGCAACATGGATAGAGCTGAAGGCCATTATCCTAAGTGAATTAAGACAGGAACAGAAAACCAAATACTGCATATTCTCATTTATAAGTGGGAGCTAAATATTGAGTACAAATGGACAAAAACAGAAGATCAATGATACTGGGGCCTACTTGAGAGTGGGAGGTAGGAGGAGAGTAAGGATTGAAAAACTGCATGTTGAGTACTATGCTTATTACCTACATGAAAAAATAATGTGTATACCAAACCCCTATGACACGCAATTTATCCATGTAACAAACCTGCATGTGTACTCCCTGAACCTAAAATAAAAGTTGGAAAGAAAATTAAAGCTACATTGTTATCAGCTTAAAACATACTGTTTTAACTACAAGATGCTTTAGGTAAGTCTTAAGATAACCAGAAAGCAAAAAGCTTTGTAAATACACAAAAGATAAAAAGTATAAATTCAAACCATAACACTAAATAAAAATATCTAATTACAAAGTAAGACTGTAAAAGAAGGAAAAAAATCTACAAAATAACTAGAAAACAAAATCACAGTACTCAGTTCTTACTTTGCTATAATTACTTGAAAGTAAATGGATTAAATTCTCCAATCCAAAACCACTGAGTGGCTGAAAGGATAAAAAATATATTACCCAATTAAATGCTGCCTAAAAGAGACTGACTTCACCTTTAAGTACACAGATATACTTAAAGTGGAGAGACAGAAATAGACATTCCAAGCAAATGAAAACAAAATATAGAAAGGGTAGCTATACTATATATAACATAGATGTGGCTATAAATGTAATGCACCACATTATCATAATGAAGAATAAAAGCCATATGATAATTTGAATAGATACATAAAAGGCATTTGACAAAATTCAACACCATTTCATGCTAAAAACTTTCAATGAATTAGATATAGAAGGGATGTATCTCCACACAATAAAAGCTATATATGACAACTCCATAGCTAACATCATAATCAATGGTAAAAAGTTGAAAGCGTTTCCTCTAAGACCAAGTACAAGACAAGAATACCCATTCTTCCCACTTGTATTCAACACAGTACACACGTTCCTCAACTTACAATGGGATTGTATTTGAATAAACCCATTGTAAGTTGAAAGTTTTGTAAGTTCAAAATGTATTTAATAGATACAAACTATCAAACATCACATCTTAGCCTAGCTTACCTTAAATATGCTCAGAACACTTACATTAGCCTAAAGTTGGACAGAAAACATCTAACATAGAACCTATTTTATAATAAATTGTTGACTATTACACGTAATTAACTGAATAGTCCTCAAAGTGAAAAATAGAATGGTCGTATGAGTACTCGAAGTATGGTTTGTGCTGATTGTGCATTGTTTTGACACTACTTTAAATTAAAATTTTGTAAGTTAACCATCAAAAGACAGGGACTATCTGTATTGAAAGTTCTTGCCAGAGCATTTGATCAAAAAATAAAATAAAATAAAAGGCATTCAAATAAGAAAGAAGTTAAACCATATCTGTTTGTACACAATATAATCTTGTATATAGAAAACCCTAAAGACTCCATCAAAAAAAAGTTACAATAAATAAGTGGAAGGTGTGAGCCCAAAAAATGTGAAACAGGTCTCAGTTAATTTAGAAAGTTAACTTTGCCAAAGTTGAGAACATACGTTTGTGACACAGCCTCAGAAGGTCTCGATGACATGTGCCCAAGGTGGTCAGAACACAGTTTGGTTTCATACATTCTAGGGAGACATGAGACAATCAACACATTCAAGATGAACATCGATTCAGTCTGGAGAGGTAGGACAACTTGAAGCAAAGGCGAGACTCGAAGCCAGGAGGGGGTTTTCCAGGTCATAGGTAGATGACATACAAATAGTTTTATTTTTCCAAGTTTCTAATTAGTCTCTCCAAAGGGGCAATCACATATGCATTTATCTCAGTGAGCAGAGGGGTGACTTTGGATAGAATGGGAGGCAGCTTGGCCTTACTCAGTTCCCAGCTTGACTTTTCACTTTAGCTTAGTGATTTGGAGGCCCCAAGATTTATTTTCCTTTCACAAAGGATACAAAATCAATATACAAAAATCAGCAGTGCTTTTATACACTAACAATGAACAAGCTAAACAGTAATCAAGAGAGTAATTCCATTCACAATAGCTACAAAAATCCAAAATACTTAGTATAAAATTTAGCCAAGGAGGTGTAAAAACCATACATTAGAAACTACAAAATTCTCATTAAAGATATTGAAGAATATACAACTAAACTGAAAGATGCCCCTGGTTCAAGGACTCGAATAATTAAATAGTTAAAATACCCACATTATCCCAAATAATATACAGATTCAATACAATTCCTATCAAAATTCCAATGAATTTCACACAGAAAAAGAAAGATAAACAATTTTAATAATTGTATAGTTATAAAATACCTCAAATAGCCAAAGCAACCTTGAACAAGTAGGGCAAAACTGAATGCATTACAGTGCCTGATTTCAAAATCTGCTACAAAGCTATAATAATCATAACACTGTGGTATTGGAATTACAATAGACATATAGTCCAGTGGAACAGAATAGTAATCCCAGAAACAAATCCACACATTGATGGTCAGTTGCTTTTCCAAGAAAAAAAAAAAAGTACAAAAACACACGATAGAATAAAGAACAATCTCTTCAATGACTGGTGCTGGGAAAACTGAGTATTCCCATGTAGAATAAAATTAGACACTTATTTCACAACATATGGGAAAATCAATTCAAAATGGATAAAACATTTAAACTTAAGATCTGAAGCTGTAAAACTGGTAGATAAAAAAGGAGAAAGCTCTATGACATTGGTCTCAGCAATTATTTTTTGGATATGATCCCAAGGTACAGGCTAGAAAAGAAAAGCTAGTCAAATGGAATTATAGTAACCTAAAAAGCTCCTGCACAGCAAAGGAAACAGTAAACAGAATGAAGAAACAACATGCAGAATGGGAGAATATATTTTCAAATCATATACCTTGTAAAGGGTTAATGTTCAAAATATATAAGAAAGTCAAACAATTAAATAGTAAGAAAATAAACAACCTGATTGAAAAATGGGCAAAGGACCTGAAGAGACATTTCTCAAAAGATGACACACAAAATAGCCAATAGGTATGTGAAACAATGCATTAACATTACTCATCATCAGGGAAATATAAATTAAAACCACAATGAGGTGTCACCTTATACCCCGTTAGGATACTATCATCAAGAAGATAAGAGATAACTGTTGGTGAGGGTATGGAGAAAAAGGAACCCTTGTAAACTGGTTGGAAGGTAGACTGGTGAGTCCTTATAGAAAACTGTGCAGAGATGCCTCTAAAAAAATTTTTTTAAAAAATGTGGCAAGTCTATGATCCAGTAATTCTACTACTAAGTATATATCTAAAGGAAATAAAAATCATTATGCCAAAGTAATATCTGTACTACCATATTCATTGCAGCATTATTCATGATAACCAACATAAGGAATCAACCTATGTGTTCATCAACAGATGAATTCGTTGAAGAAAATGTACTATATATACACAATGAACTATTATTCAGCATTAAAAAAAGAAAATAAACCGTCATTCGGTATAACATGGATGAACCTGGAGGTCATTATGTTAAGTGAAATTATCCAGGCACAAAAAGACAAATACCACACAATCTCACTTATATATACATACTAAAAAAGTTGAACTCATGGAAACAGAGACTAAAACGTTGGTTACCAGAGACCAAGAAATAAGGGTACTGAGGAGAGGTCAAAGGACACAAACTTTTTGTTAGATACAAGGAATAAGTTCAAGATACCTATTGTCCATCATGGTAACTAAAATTAACAACAGTATGTTATATATTTGAAAATTATTTTTAAGTGTTCTTATCACAAACAAGTATAAGATGTAATGCATATTTTTTAAAATTCAAACCCATGTAACTGAATTTCTACCCTGTGTAAAAGAAATAATGGATTTGATCATAATTTGGCACAGCTAGTGTTATTCAAATACCACAGATAATGTTAGTGTCAGTTACATCCAGCATCATTCATTAACAATTGTGTACAGTAATTTATGGGGTATAGTGCAACCAAATTAAAATTAAGGAACATTTAGTTTTATTGTGTTTGCTTAGATCACCAATTCAGCAAAAATTCCAAATTATCTTTCTAGTTGTCAGTGTCAATAAATTGGAAATAGATTTTTAATTTATTCAATTAGGTGCAAATAATATTCTCATTTTTTGTGGATCTATTTTGAGTTAAATGGTGGGTGCTAAATCTCCTGAAGAGTTTTGGAGGTTTGAGTCAGCCCTTTTTAATGTATACACTTATGAAAACATTGTGTTACATACTATAAATATACATAATTTTTATTTTTCAATTGTAAGTTAGATAGAAGAGTGGTGGAAGTTGTCTTAGAAATTTCAGCCTAGGTTCTCCTTTGGTATCTCCATTGTCTCTCTTATCTTCTGTCATTTAATAAAAATAAAATGGTAGAGGCAAAATGAAAAATACACACAAACTAGCTCTCCGGTCCAATTGCAGTATACTCACACTCCTATAAAATTTGATAATATATCCATAGGTGATGTGTATTATGTGAATAATATGTGTGTGTGTGTGTGTGTGCATGTGTGTATGTTTGTGTATATATATGTGTATGTGTGTGTATATGTATATGTGTGTGTGTGTGTGTGTATATATATATATATATATATATATATATATATTCCCTCGATTTGAAATGGCTTTTATCACCAGTCTCCAATTATCATCATCTTGAATAGCCTTCAGTACCTATTACAGATGCCATGTATCCATTGAGCCTTTCTTGATCCCTACAATTTTATAGATTTTAACTATTCTGTCTTATATTCTGGTTAATTATACATTTGTTTTATTGTCTGTTCAGACTCTAAGCATATTGAGGGGAGCACAGCTTTTCTTGTCACTATAGTTTCTAAAGAGTATACAGCAATGTCTTTCCTTTCCATAATATAGATCCTCAATACACATTTATTGATTTGAATTAAACAGGAATTGCAGTACTTTAAGAAGTTACAACTATATTTCCTTTCTACATATACCCAGTAATGAGACTGTTGTATCAAATGGTAGTTATATTTTTAATATTTTGAGGAATCTCCCTACTGTTTTCCATAATGTACTAATTTGAAATTTGAATGTACTAATTTGGATATACAAATTTGGATGTACTAATTTCATTTCCACCAACAGTGTATAAGAGTTTCCTTCACTCTGCATCCTTGACAAGAGTTTTTGTTTGTTTGCTTTTTGATAATAGAAAGGTCTAACTGGGATGTGGTGATATCTCATTGTGGGTTTCTTCATTTTTTTCCGTTGCTGTTCAGAAGCTTTTTCGTTTGACATGATTCCATGTGTCTATTTTGGTTTTCATTGCCTGTACTTTTAAGGTCTTTATAAAAAAGTCCTTTATCAGTCCAATTACAGGAAGCATTTCTTGTTTTTTTTTTTTTCCTGGTAGTTTCATAGTTTCAGGTTTTACATATAAGTCAAAGAGACATCTGCATACCCATGTTTACTACAGCACTATTCACAATAGCCAAGATATGGAATCAATTTAAAATGCATATCTAATGACGAATGGATAAAAAGAATGTGTATATATGGAATACTATTCAGTCATAAAACAGAATAAAATACTGTTGCAACAACATTTGTGGCAACATGGTTGAATTGATGGCTGAGACTCTTCCCCTCGTTTTAGAGTAATTTTGACATACTAGCTGTCGAGCTGGGACTTATCCATGCCAGCACTGGAAAACATTCAATGCAAGTAGAACATGACCACCTAGAAAGCATCAAGGTGTTTTGCCTGAACATTCTTCCAGGCAGCTGAATGAGCCTCAATACTGAAGCAAGATGGCTGTGTATATCTGAGACAATGCTATCAGTTTCTCTTTCCATCTAGGCCTTTTAGTTGGAAGAAAGCTAAAAAGGAAGATTTTATAATCCTATGATTACTTCTCATTATCTAATCAAATTTTATATAATGGGGAGCTTTCAGAAAATAAAATAATTTTCTGGTTAAAAAAAAAAGCAGCAGATAGTAAGCAATATCCATTTCTCCCTCTTCCTCATCATCAGACTCCAGGTTCCAGGTGACAATGGATCAGTTAAATATTTACATTATTAAGAGATCCAAGATGGCCGATTAGGAACAGCTCAGGATTGCAGCTCCCAGTGAAAGCATGGAGGGTTAGTGGATGCTGCGTTTCGAGATGGATTTTTATTGCCCACAGACCAGGAGATTCCCAGGCGGAGGAGCCCCACAGGTCACCAGAGCAGCTGTTTTGGCTGGAGATGCTGTTTTGGCCAGCGCCCTGGCACTGTGGTTCTCTGCACAAAATATATGGGTCCAGGCACTGTTTTAGCCAGCGATTGGAGCTCCTGGGATAGAGAGTCACCCATTGAACTGATAAAGAAAAAAGGGGGACTGAAACAGGGAGCCAGGCCAGGAGATTCCTGGGCAAAAAAGCACCACGAATCTCAGCACGGCTGTTTCAGCTGGCACGGTGGGTTGCTGCACGGGAAATCACACAGATCCTGGCGCCTTTTCAACAGGCAACTGGAACACCTGGGACACAGAGTCTCCCATTCAATTCAAAAAAAAAGGGCTCTGAGGCAAGGAGCCAGGTGATCAGGCTCGGCTGATCCCACCCCCACAAAAAAACAGCAATCCAAAATGCTCTAGATAGAGAGTCACAGCAAGCACAGCTGAACCCGGGAGGGTCCAGCTCTGGGGGGAAATGGCGTCCGCCATTATCGAGGCAGTCCACCACTACAGAGATAGTCTGCCACTGCTGAGGCAGCCCGTCATTGCCAAGGCAGCCCGCCATTACAGAGAGTCCACCGTTATAGAAGTGGGCGGCCATTGCCGATGCAGTTCTAACTATACCCATATAAACAGGACTGCAGGAAAGTTCACACGGCAGCTGGGTGAAGCCCACAGCTGCTCAGCAAAGCCTCTGCAGGCAGACAGTGACTAGGCTGCCTCCCGGCTGGGTAGGGCAGCCCTGAAAAAAGGCAGCAGCACAACAGAAACTCATAAATAAAACCCTAAATCCCTGGGACAGAGCACCTGGGAAAAAAAAAGGGGGAGGTTTATGAGTTGTACTGCAGCAGACTTAAACGTACCTGCCCAGCAGCTCTGAATGAACAACAGAGCTCACAGCTCAGCATGTGAGGTCCTATAAAGGACAGACTCTCTC
>CAUYLG010062833.1:0-19326 GCA_963573385.1 Cacajao melanocephalus | reverse complement strand
GATTGCAATTTTTAATTTCCTCTTTGTCCCACAAGTAATTTTAAAAGTTTCTCACACATGTATTCTGTTAATATAAACTTTCATAATTTCTTAATTGTTTTTATGCATTATTATCTGAATATGCATTGTACAACTTCTGTTGTGCACAACTGATTTTTCTTTAAAAGCCCTAAATGTACCAGTAGCACCAGTAAATGAGAATTTGACATAAACATCCCTCTACATAAATTATCCTGATTTTTCTGTATTATTCATCTTATCTATATTAGTATATACCTATAAGGTTGTCAGAATTACATTTAGCACTTTTAAAAAATAGAGCTTTCCAGGAGCTACTCATACAGTCCTAACTCAAAGAGTTGGGTCCAAGAATGTTCGTTAAAAGCTTGCCTCTAATTCCTATAAATTAGGTAATGTTTTTATTGCTGTTTTGTTTTGCATTTTGCTTCTCTTTTGCCTATACTTATCTTTCCTAGCTGCTGATATAAGAATTTCTCCTCAGGAGGACTTTTGGTGATCTTTCTATTTTTTATTTTATTCATTTATTTAGTTTTTGAGACAGAGTCTTGCTCTGTAGCCAGGCTGGAGTGCAATGGCGCGATTTCCACTCACCGCAACCTCCACCTCCCAGGCTCAAGTGATTCTCCTGCCTCAGCCTCCCAAGTAGCTGGAACTACAGGCGTGCGCCACCCTGCCCAGCTTATTTTTGTATTTTTAGTAGAGACGGGGTTTCACCATGTTGGCCAGGATGGTCTCAATCTCTTGACCTCGTGATCCACCCACCTTGGCCTCCCAAAGTTTGGGGATTACAGGCGTGAGCCACTGCACCCGGCTGGTGATGCTTTTAAAAGGCTTGTAAGTGCTTGGTTCTCCAGTGGCCAGGCTGTGCATGGGTGAAAGACTAAAATTATGGTAAATAAGGCTATTTAAATTGATCTTCAGAAGAAATAATACAAGACTTAAGGGCTGTGAGACTATTAAAAGAAAATGTTGATGAGATTTAGAGAGATCTCTATGGAGGGGGTAGCGTAAGCTGTAATTTTTGAATGAAGGGATCAGTGTTCGTTTCCAATGAGAAGGCATCATTTGCACAAGGATGTTAAAGAGAAGCTAGCCAACTGGACCTGTGGGGGCACTTAGCTATGTGAATCTTAGCTGGAACAGAAAGCATGGAGTGGCCTTCTAAGCAGAAAAAAGCAGGTATGTTTGGGAAAATAGGAAAAGGCCAGGATGATAGAACAGCATGAATAAAGGCAAATATATCCATGAATGTGAAAGGAAGAGGTAATGGCTGGGTGGATTGACTGTGACTTGAGGTCCCTGTGAGAACTTTGCCTTTTATGCTAAACTAATGGAGAGTTTGAGCAACAAAGTCTCATGCTCTGACTTATTTTTGAAGGATTAGTTAACGCATTGAGAATAAGTCAGTGTGGGGTGAGGACAAAGGAAAGGAAACCAGTAAGAAGACTCCTGCAGAAGTCCAAAAGAGCAATAATATTGACTCTGCAGCAGAAAACAGGGCTGCAGCAGAGAACAGGGTGACAAGTTGCCAGATTATGGATTTCTTTTCGAAGCATACCCAGTAGACTTTCTGAATGTTTGACGGGAGAGGCAGAGAGAAGCGGCTGGAATCAGTACAGTTGTTGGTGTCTGACCTGTCACCTTGACTGCACTTCACCTTTTTGTGACCATTTAACCGCCTTGATCCTGTCAAGGAAGGGACATGTTTTAGTCCTGCCTGGAAGTATTAAGAGCCAGTCATGCTGCCCCTATTTGTTTTATTTTCCTTTGCTATGACAACTGGAAATGTCCTAGAGAGTGGTTACTTTATCAATCTGGGCACAGAGTGAGGATGAAGACAATATCGTGCAATCTAAGGGGACTTCTGATGGATGTATAGCAAGCACAAGAAATAAGCTTTCTTTTAAGCCAGCAACGGTTTTCAGTAATAACTTGGAAGGTGAATAATGTATCTAATGAGCCTATATTGTAGGATCTAGAGAGGTGGGAAAAAAATAGAATATTAGTGGCATATGTTGGATACTACTGGCTGCATTCCACAGTGTACTCCAAAAATAGATGAAGTTAAATTTGCTGATTGGCAAGCAGAAATGAAATGGGATAAAGGGAGTGGAAAAATTTGAAGATTTGTAAGATTGGAAGAGGTTATTGCTTTTTACCAGCTACCAATACAAAATAAACCTGAGAATGCCTTTGAGCAAAGAAAACCTTCTGGTAAGAATCAAATCCGTGGTATTCTCATTGTTACTACTACCTCTGAATGGGTTATGATAGTACTGAGTTAATTTAACAGTAAACGGCTCAGGAAAAAAAAAAATTCTCTGCCACCAATGGTCAGTAAGCTCAAGGTACCTGCAATTAAGTCATGTCTAAAAAGAACTCTAAGAATGATTGGCATATTCAGCTGATCAGATAAATAAAAAGTTGCCAAAGGTTTTGAGATGGTTGCACTGCCAAAAAGGGCCACTAGCCTAAACTAAAGAGATTGTGATATTCTTGAGACTTGAAATGACTCTGAAAACAAGGAATCAGACAGACGAACATACTGAGACTCCAAACTCTCTAAACTTACTCTGGATGTAAATGCTGAGGAGAATGTTAAAGAAAGAAGCCCCCACAAAGGGTGGAGCCAGGAGTCACGGAGAACAATGGACTGGGAGAATTTACTCCGAGAAGCATAAAGTCTAATCAACAATTATTTCCTGTAACCAAAAGAGCAGGCCTTCAGAACTGCAGGAGGGTTTCAGAAAGGCTCTGGACCAGCAACTGCATGTCTCTTCTCAAATGCAAGTATCTACTGTGGTTCTAGCTCTGTTCTAACATTATTTATGGGGCTCATAGGGATAATAAATAACCTTTCTTTTGTGTTCACAGGTTTCTGGATCAAGTAGAGCTGTATTCACACCTGATACAGAGACTACCCAGTATCATGCCTCCCTATCGTAGAGACAACTGTGCGCCATGAAGAGATCTCAGACTCTAGGTGGCACGCATTTAAGAGGGGGTGAGTGTCTCTTGCATACAGAAGAATAAGTAAACCAAATATTTTGTGATCAAAGTGGCCAACTGTTAAAGTCATTAGAGGTGGACACAGCTTTTTTGGGTTTCTCTTTGGCCTATAGTAGGATTATACTTATCCACTCAGTTGAAGTTAATTGTAATCAGATAACTTGATTTGGCCAATGATTTATAAATATAACTGATGTGTATAATATATAGGCAGAGCTTTTAGAGCCAAATTGTCTTTCCCATTTGTTCTTTCTCCGCTCTGCCATAATATTGAGAACTTCTCCATATAACGGCTTCTCCAGCCTGGGTCCAGTAAGAAGATAATGGAGCAGAGCCAATTGGTTCTGTAGCACATAGCGACATAGTACAAAGTAAACCAAAGAACTGGTAGCTTTACTTGTAAGTTTGCACCTACAAGTTCAGAATGAACTCAAGAACACCTTTGAGCAAAGAAAACCTTTCGGTAAGGATCAGATCAACAGTAAGCCTCTCCCTCCCATTGTTACTACTTCTGAATAAATTATGATGGTACTGCATTAATTTAATAGAGAAAAGGTCAGGTAAATGAAGCTCTCTCACCAATGCTTTATAAGACATTTAGCATGATGTGGAATATTTGCTGTTATAGCCACTGAGATGGGAGTAGTGTTTGTTATTGTGCTATGCGCTAACCTATCCTGACTAATATAGGAGTTCAGGATAACTCCAAACTTCTGGCTTGAGTAAACAGCATTAACTGAAATGATCTTTGCATTAACTGAAATGTACAAGAATGTGAAGAAGCCTGCTTAGAGGGAAAAATCATGGGTTACGGTTAGGTGTTGAGTTTGAGATGTTTATTCAAGTGGAGCTATTCAGTAGGCATTTGAAGAGATATATCTGAAGTTTTGTAAAGAAAAAAAAATTGGGCTAGAGGTATACATTTGGAAGTCACTGCCTCAGTCTCTTGTGCTTCTCTAACACAATACCATGGACTGGGTAATTTACGAAGAATAGAAAATTATTTCTCACAGTTCTGAAGACTGGAAAGTTTAAGATCAAAGTGCCAACATCTGGTAAGAGCCTTCTTGCTGAGTCTTCACATGTCAGAGAGGCAAAAGGAATGAATGCTGTGTCCTCATGGGCCAGAAGAGTGGAAGAGCCAAGTCAACTAATTACTGCATGAAGCTTCTTTTATGAAGACTTTAATCCCACTCACCCAGCAGCAGCACTAATGAGCTTTCACCTCTTAAAGGCTCTATCATCTAATATTATTATTGGCAACACCTGAATTTTGAAGGCAACACATTCAAACCGTAGCATCATCTCTTCTGGTAAATGGGATCACTAATGAATGAACAGAGAAAAGAAAGAACCAAGGACTGAGCCCTAGAGCACTTCAACGTTAAGAAGTAGAAGGAAAGAGAAGAATACAGCAAAGGTAACTGAGAACTGCAACCATATAGGAGGAAAAGAGAGTAGTGTCCTGGTAGCCAAGTGAAGAAATGCACCAAGAATAATAGAGTGCTAAATTATGTCAAACATTTCTATGAAATCAAGTAGATTGAGGATTGATAAATGATGATTAGATTTAGAACTTTGGGATGGATCATGGTTGGACTTGGTAAGAACAGTCTCCATGGAGGACAGGTGTGAAATCCTGATGGGCATGGGTTTCAGTAAGCATGGGAGGAGAGGAGTTAAGAGTTAGCAAGAATGGACAACTCTTCCAAAGAGTCTTTTTACAAAGGGAAACAGAGAAATAAGAGATAATGGGGACATTAGGTTCAAGAGGAGTAATTTCTTTTTTAAGATGGAGAAATAGTAACAGATTTGTATTATCAAATGAAAAGTGAAAATAAGGTAGAAAAGAACTGATGGAGTCAAGAAAGTGATCTAGCGCCTAGTGGAAAGATCAGTTTTAGAAAAATGCATGGTGCCTTCCCCTGAAGTGAAAGCCAAAATACAGCACCTGTGGGTGCAGGTACTGGTAGGCAGGTCCACAGTGTGACAGGAAATTGGAATTCCCTCCTGATTGTTTCAGTTTTCCCAAGGAAGTAGAAATCCAGCTTTTGAGAGTGAGGCTAGAGAAAGATGTGTTTCAAGTTTGGGAAGAGACAATTACAGAGACCAGCTCAGCAGTAGACACCCCACCCCAGGCGGTACTGAAGGCATGAAGAAGCAGACATCCAGATAGAACAGGAAAGTGGGAGTATCTGGGGGGCCAACAGCCTTCCAAGCTGAGACCTCAGGGGTCTGACAGCATTCTGGGCTGAGGGCCTTGAGCAGACTCTGACCCACGTATTTACTCTCTGAACAGGTGATTATTCTTAACAGCAGGTGTTCTGTGTTCTTATAAAACCAAGATAAACTAGGTAGGCAGCTGGTACCTGCTTACCACTGATCAAGGGCAAACCTGAAAGTATTCTCTATGAGGGAGCCACAGGGGCAGGGTCACATATCCCATGCTTAAAGAATTGTTTTAACAGATGTATGATATACATATAGTGTTTTTCTACTTCAGAATTGCCCCAAGCAGTTTTCCACTTCGGGGGAGGGAAGCTAGGTTTTCCTTGCCATCGTTCTTCTTAGCAAACAATATAACTTTATCATACACTCAGCATTTCTCAGTAATCATACACTCGACATTTCTCAACAGACAATAAAATGCAATAGTCAGATAGGATAGAGGGAGAGTGAATGAAATAAGAAAACATAAAATGCTTACCAGGAACTGTTAAAGGCCATTTGACATCTATAGCCATAAATTTAGAGTAAGATTGGTCAGTGGGACAATGTCTATTTTTCTCCAGCTCCATTTAATTGCATGGGTGCAGACACAAACTAGGCACAGATAAATCCAGCTAGGGCCATGGTCTCTTCAAGCGATAAAAGGAAATGAGAGGTGAACCGAAGGTGTAAGCAAAGGAGTGATGATAGGAGATGACTATGAAAGTTAAGCTGGGTGAGAAGAAAAAAAAAACCAAAAAGGGACAAACCAGGGAAAAAGTGATAGACATGCAATTGACATGATTTGATTTTCTGCAGCATCAAATCTGTACTTGCAAGCTTCTGAGATGTCTTGTAACTTTGCAATTGCAGTTTTAGTTTTCATTAATCTTTCCTTCCTCCATTTACTTTTCTTTTTATTTCATCCTGTTAGATTTTAATCTAAGCTGGTCCACTATTTATAGCTTTCTGTTTCTATTTCATAGGGATTCTGTCTTCTATAATGTTCCAGTGTGCCACTTTTGGACATCTCTCTTCAGCAGTTAATGTTAACAAATATATTATAGCTTTCAGTTTCATAGGTGACATTACACATACTTTCCTAAGTGGTTTTAATGCTTAGAATTACATTTGCTGTTTCAGGACTGATTATGAGAGTATCATGAACTCAGAGTAGAGAATGTGGAAAATATAGAAAGAAAAGAAAATTATAAAATGTATAATCTCAACACTCACAAATAGCCAATATCAACATATCTGTACGATGTGTTCTTTCAAATTTTTTCTATACAATATATTTTTATAATTGAGACCAAGTATATGCATCTTACCCTTTTCAGTCCATATTATATTTTGAACATTTCCTCATGTAATTCTTTATTATTTGAAAATGAAACTCTAATGAATATACAATATTACAGCATACCTGTTCTGTGTATATCTATAACCTTCTTAGCTTCTTTTTCTTTTTTGAGACAGAGTCTCACACTGTCACCCAGGCTGTAGTGCAGTGGCACAATCTTGGCTTACTGCAATCCCTGCCTCCTGGGTTCAAGCAATTCTCCTGCCTCAGCACCCTGAGTAGTTGGGACTACAGGCATGCACCACCATACCCAGCTAATTCTTTTGTATTTTTAGTAGAGATGAGGTTTCACCATGCTGAACAGGATGGTCTCCATCTCCTGACCTCGTGATACACCCACCTCAGCCTCCCAAAGTGCTGGGATTACAGGTGTGAGTCACCACCCCCTGCCTTCACGTCTTATTACAAAACATTTTAAATTTACTCATAAGTAATTAAAAAAATAGTATCTAATGACCTCTCACTTATCCATTACCTAGGTCCAATCTTCCTCTTTATGCTATATTATCTTCATTCTCATTCTTCCCATGTTGCCAGAAAATCTTTCTTAGTAGTGTGCAGTTTAAGCATAGAATGTCCCTGGTTTATCCATGACCTACATTAATTAATGGGGTCTGATACAAGCTTGAGAAAGACAATAAATCAATGAATCAGCAACACTTTCCAGAAAAAAAATAACCTACATTGCTTACTATATAATCAAAGTGCCATTTCAAATGTCAGGGAAAAAAATAAACTATTTGATACACCATGTTAAAACAAAACAAAACAAAAAGACTGTATAGATTAAACTAAGTAAAAATTGAGAACTTCTGTATGCCAAAATATATATTAAAGCAAATGAAATACTTGACAATCTTGGCATAATTTGGTGACATATATAACAAAGCTTTTACTGCACTTAATATATAAAGAGCTATTACAATTCAATAAGAACAAGTGAGTTCCAATAGTAAAACTATAAATTTTCATTGATCCTGTAAAATAAATATCATTTCTAATCAAATATTTTCACCTTTTCAAGAAGAAAATATTTTTATAATTAATGTCCATTAGTAGCAAAATCTGGAGAAAGAAGAAGTTAATTCCACTACCATTTGTGGTTAAAGTAGAAATTAGTATAATATTTCTGAAGTAAAATTGGTATATATTGGAATTTTAAATGAGCTGCCAATTTATTTAATAACCTTACTTCTAGAAATGTATTCTTTCTTTCTGCTCAGTTTTTTCTTTCTTTCCATCCTTCCATCATTTTCCCTTCTCTAATACTGTCTTCCCTTTTATTCTTTCCTTCCTTTGTCTTTCTCTTGCGCTCATTAATTTGCCCAGCCTTTCATCCTTCATGATATTCCTAACAACCACCTCATGAAATGGACACTGATAAAACCCCACCGGAGTGATTGGGTGCAACAACTTTAGGTGCCTTCATGGAGGGGATTGAGAAAATGATGCTACCTTCTCACATTGAGTATAGAATTAGTTGAACAACAAAATCAGGGCAATGAAATCCATTAACAGAAAGACTGACTAAAAGTATAAAGTCAGCTTCAAAGAGAAAGAACATTTGTTGCATTCACTCATAATAAACTGTAGACCCTGGAGCACAGTTTTTAAGCCCCCTTTAAACCCCCTTCCTAACCATGGAGCTCTCACATTCCGTGTGGTCAGCATAGGACCAGGTGAGATAGCCTTTCTCCTGGAGTGGGGAGTACACCAGCTATTCAGATATCCTCTCCGATTGTGCACTATAGAACCATGTATACATACCTAAGTACATCACTGGATTAGCAAATACTACCTGAAGTCTTTCAGTAAGGTTGAGTAACTTGTATGAATCACATAACTACTAAGCTATATAGGGCAGAATTTCATCCTAGATCTAACTTCAGAGCCCCAGATCTCAACCACTATGCTGTACTATCTCATTCATTTCCTTATTCATTCATTCACCTATTTATCACACAATTACTGAGCTCCTATCTTGACTTAGACATTGGGTTGTTTATCCTTAAGGAAAGGATAAACCATTTTAGGAAAGAATTCCTGCTCCTTCCAGGGTCTCAATAAGTTAAGGAATCAATAAGAGAACAGCCTTTGCATTCTAATCTGTCAAATGTCCAAGATCAAGCAAATTCTCCATTCAGTAGATCCCAATGTTCATGCCACAAGACCAGTGTATCAGTGCATATTATATATATCTGGTCCTATTTAAAGCATTTCACGCACTGGTAGAGTATGTAAGAAAATGACAGATTTTTTTTGTGTGTGTGTGAAATAATGGAACTTTTCCTTGATCCCTAGAGGCAGAACCTAGCATCACCTACTTCACCCCTGAGTATATCTGTTCTCCCCACCCCCTAACTCCTCGCCAGCCACAAAAGAGAAAATCTGCATAAAATGCACTGTATTCAATAAAATTCACTGTATTCCAAAGGAAAAAAAACGGATTTAAAAAAAAAATTAGGTTTACCTTATTTCACTCAATCACCAACTATTTAGTTAGGACCTACCATTTGCCAAGGCTCTTTGCTGTTATATTAAGCAAATTCTTAGGAGAATCTCCAAATTAGTGTTAGATATTTTCAAACTATTGGAAAAATTCCCCAGTTGTAAGAGTTCTCATTTGAAAGGACAATTTTCCTCATCTCTAGAGGTGTTTAAGATTGAGCTAGATGGCCAACTAGAAGTGGTGTAGCAAAAGAGATTTGTGCTTCACTTAGATGGCTGGATCCAAAGAACTTGTGTGTATGTACATGCTTATATGTGTGTGTGTGTATATATATGTGTGTATATATAGAGAGAGTCTATATATTTGTATACTGAAGTGTAAACGTGTATATGTATACAGAGCATGTATGTGTGCGTCTAGTTTGTGTGAATTGTTAGTGACTAAAATACATAGAAAAGACCATTTTAGAGACATCTCCAGTAAACACTTAAAAAACAGAAATGTCATAGTGCCATGGAAGCTTTTCCTTCTGCTTATCCAAGCATTATCAGTTGATTTATTTAATAAAACTGAGGGCCCACATAGACTGGAAATACAGCTTCCAATAGGATGTTCTCATGCTGTGATTATTGAAGTGATAAGTAATTTGCTTTTAATGCTAGCAACATACCACTTAGCACCATACTTAACTGAAGGATGAAAATCACTCATTTTTCATCCACTTGCTTAACTGACACTTAATATAATCTATCTATTGTCGCTGAACTTAATGCAAGAAATATTTAATAGATCTCACTTTCAAATTTATAGCAAGCATTTAAAATTTTAATTTCTTATTTATATTTTTATCCTTTATAGAATTGCATTCCAAATGGATAATTTATTTTGACAATAAGAGCACAGTAGGTACTAGCAAAAATAATCTAGTAAAAGGATTTTTTATTTACAGTTTTCAATTACAATCATATTTTCTATTGTATATTACTCTGTAGAAGGAAATGTGAATGACACAGGTCAATTAACAACCAATTATAATACTGGAGATGAAATTACCAATGAAATCACTGAGAATATACACATAAGTTTTTTGATACTGTTTTACTAATAGAGGCCTTAAAAAATTATTAGTAGTATTATAAATTAATCTCAATAGACTGAAAAAGACTGGTCACTAAATTCACAGATATGTAGTCCCCCAGAAACCTGTTCTGAATGTTGAAATAATACTTTGCACTGTGCATAAACATGTATACTCTCCAAAGGGGATGCTACACTGGTGCCTCTTACATTAGAACTCAGTTCTTACAGAGAATCTATTTACAAAGACTATACCCATCTCTCCTTATCCATGGAATTATTATTTGCAGTCCATAAAGAATCACAGAAAATAAGATAAATCGATTATAAGAATAAAGTTTCTTTTATCTATTTTTCTTTTCTTTTTTTTTTTCACACTGCAATAGTTAATTTTATTTGTTTAAGAACTCATATTGCAAGCATTAAACAAAGCATAGGCTTTGATTCTGTGAGCCCAAATTCACATATTGAAGAATATCAGAGCAAACTGCGATTCATGTACATGGATGAAAACTAAAGGCTCAGAGTTAATCACATTGTAGTTTTTAAACTTCTACAGCCTAGGGCTCAGTAGTCACAGGTCTTTTAGGTCCTTCTGGATGTCCCACAGCGTATCTGCACTTTTCTTGAGCTGAGCAACCTCATCATCCTTGAGCTTCTGGTTGATAACGCTGGTTAATCCCCGGGCATTGAGGATACACGGAAGGCTCAGGAAGACTTCATTCTCGATGCCATACATCCCCTTTACCATTGTTGACACGGGATGAATCCTGGATAGATTTTTCAACATGGATTAAATAAGATCAGCCACACTTAATCCAATAGCCCAGTTGGTATATCCTTTTAGCTTGATTACTTCATAGGCACTTTCAACCACCATCTTATGCACTTCCTTCCAATTTTCACTATCATTGTCAGTTCCCTAAGGGGGACTTTCTGAATTAAGCAAGTTATAAACCAGTTTTCCCAAATCTGTGGTGGATATTTTAAAGGGTATTCTTTCCAAGAAATAAGATGTTTAGTCTGAATTTAAACTTTGTATAGTTGGGAATCCATAAAGAAAATGGGAATATACTTTCATTCTTCTGAGGTAGCATTTATACTGACTGGTATAGAATGAAATTGAATAATTTCACTAACTCTAATCAGAAACTGAAACATTTTTATTTCTATATTCCAGAGAAAAAAATATCATACAATGAAAAATTGGCCACTTGTTATGATTGTAGTCTATCATTCTTGTTTGTAGAGAAAGAAAATAAAATTCCATTTACTCAAAGACGTCTCAGTGAATAAGATATTTTAATTTATGAAAAGATGGTACATACTTTTTAGAAATATCAAAAATTAAGTTGAGACTGCTTTTTTATTAACTTTCTGTCAAAACTGTCTTTTACATAACAGCACAATGAACTGTGTTTCACTAATACCAAGTAAATGTGTTTTTAATGACGTTATAATAAACCTAAAATTTTAAGAGGAGAGCAATACTGTCAAAGAATAATTGTTTCCAACTTGGAAAATAAACCATTTACTCCCAGTACAATGTTTATTTGCAGATAAATGGTTCATTTTCACCTTGGCATGTATCTGACAGCAGGAAGAGGCACATCCTTGGTAAAAGTTCTATTATCATTATCTCTTATTTTAATCACAAGCATCTGTCGGATTTAATTCCTCCTCCATAAAGAAGAAAATGGGTCCATTTCAAGAGCCAATAAAGGGGAATTTGTATGAGACAGACTTGAGCTCCCATCAGAATCATCTGGCCCTGAATGTTAGACAAGCCGAGAAAAAGCACCTGCCACATCTGTAATGCCACTTTTGGAAATCTCTTGGGACTCCCATAGAATGCTTTGCTTAGAGGGGAATTAGGTGTAAAATTTCACTTCAGAGCCTGTCAAATAGACAAGTCCTGGGAAATTAAGAAGTATCTATGATGACAACTTAGAGAGCAAAGTCAGAATAAAGCTCCGGGCTACTCATGTCCACCAACAGCTCTTTGAGGATAAAGTGAGAATTACACCCAAATTACATGTAAAAGAATGGCCTTGAAGAGGTCTAGTAAGAATACTACCTGTTAAGTTGATGCTGGTTTGGGACTAGAGGTATTACCTGAATGGTTACCATATACCCAGAGTGATCCTGAATTGTCACCTTTTCTCTTTGATAAAATGAATGCCTTTAATACTCTTTTTCCTTAAGGCCCCTTTTCTCACATCCACCCTAACACTTAGAACTAGGCCCTGTAAACCTCCCTTTGAGTTCCTTTCTGAGAATCTTTCAGAGGAACCTATGGCATACCAGACCCACTGCACTTTCAAAAAACCGCCTTAAGTCATAACCCTGGGCTTGCTGAGGCCATGTTTTAATAACATAAATTACCCATCCTTCTCTCTTCCCCTTCTCTCACCACGGCCTGGCAACAATTATTTGGACTGAACCAACTCTGGGCCCTCCTTAGACTACCATGTTGCCTGTCTCAAAAACATGAACTAGAACAATCCAGCTTCTAGAGTTACAGAAGTAAAAAAACAAACTCAGGAGACTTAAACATCTGTCAGAGTAAAGCTGAGAAAAAGGCTATGAGTTAGAGTGAGATAACTGAAGGTTCAAATCTAGATGAGTGGCTCAGGAATGAACAAAAGGTAGAAATGAGCATAAAAAGCCAGCCAGAGAGCCAGTTAGCCAAGAAAAGCACCCATGATCCTCAATGGCCATCCTTGAGAAGAGCTGCCGCAGGTCCCAGAAACCCTTATTTCCCCTGGAGGCCAGCTTTTCCATGGTTCTTCTTCTGAGATTTCTATACAATTTTACTTCTCACTACAATAACCTCCCTCTAAGTATCTTGAGTGGGTATCTGTACTTGAAGAAACAAATATCTAAATAGAAGTCACTTAGAAATATAGGTAGCTGTCTAAATTTGGGTTATTTCTTGGAAAGGTTTCAATGAATTGTGAAGAGGTTATCTCCTCTGTGTGATTCTCTAGAGTCTGGTTTTATAGCAAAAGGATGTCGTGTCCTTCATAGGGACATGGATGAATCTGGAAACCATCATTCTCAGCAAACTGACACAGAACAGAAAATCAAGCACCACATGATATCACTCATGGGCGGGTGTTGAACAATTAGAACATGTGGACACAGGGAGGGGAGCATCACACACTGTGGTCAGTTGGGGGGCACTAGGGGAGGGACAGCGGGGGGTGGGGAGGGATAACGTGTGGAGAAATACCAGATATAAGTGATGGGGGGAGGAAGGCAGCAAACCACCTTACCATGTATGTACCTATCCAACAATCCTGCATAATCTGCGCATGTGCCCCAGAACCTAAAGTACAATTTCAAAAAAGGATGTATATCCAATCACATATCTCAACAATTCTGTGACAGCATAAATTCCAGAATGCCAGCCTCAGAACGGGGCCCAGAGACTTTCTAGGGCTTTAGGCCACAAATGCCAAACTGTTATGGTAGAATTCTTTCTTCTGTCCTACAAAGAATCCCTTTATATAAAATATATCCAGGCATTCATGCTTTTGTTCAGCAATTCAGTCTTCCTTCATGCTCTCCTTTCCCTAATCAGGAAGCCCTAAGTGTCCCTAGAATTCAGTTGGAAAGCAATTAATCCCTCATTTTACACATGGAGTTTAAAAGATTTAAACACTGCTTTATGGGAACAAAATAGTGAGGCTTTATCTCTGAGACCATCTGTAATTCCTGGCTCTACTGTACTCATATTTAATATATATAAGTTAAAATATAAACTTGTACTATAAAAATGAATCATTTTATATTTGTTCTCTATGTATTCTTGTGAAAATTTCCATCACAGGTTTCAAAATATCTTAATATTGGAACACTCATTCAAAACAAACATGTTGTATCATAGCATTTTTTTACACAGTGCATTGAAAGTCTTTGCAAAAGCAGATTGGATTTGGGCATTAGCCCAAAGACTGAACTTTAAAGAGATGTGGAATGTGTTTCAAGAAGTCAGTCCTAAGGTGAAAACTTGAAGCTGAATAATGATGAGGTCTCTGTTTGTAAAACTGAAAGATGCCTTTGTAAAGACATAAAAAGACTAAAAAAGAGGAATTGATTATATAAGAAACTGAGTGATTTAAGCATAATAGTGTCTCTTAAATGTGAATAATTTAAATCTCAGAAGAATTGGTTTTACCGCATATCTCAAACCACATTAACTGTAAAATTCGTGTATACTGGAAACAAGTAGCTATTGATCAGTAAGAAGGATAACAACAGAGACTGTGACACAAACACCAGTTGCCTTCAGTAACCACCTTCCTCATCTTTTCTAGGACTACAACCCCAAATTTATTCTGAGAACAAATGTGCCCACTTAATCAACCACATTGTCAAATTTCCTTGCGTCTTGACATGGCTAAATTCTAGCCAATAAGATGCAAGAAGTGTTGTTTAAAGAAAGCTACCTCATCTAGGAGATACCCATTTTACTCTTCCCACTTCCTCCTTCTTGATGCCCGGAACTCATTGTGATGGCTAAAAGATTACAAACAAATTTACAATTAGTGATCTTGAAGACTGAAATAAGATGTGGTTGCCTTAGTAGTCCGTGACTGTCTACTACCAGACTTAATTTCCTTACCAAATAAATATACTTTTTAAATTTCACTGCTATTTAGTGTTTCTTGAAATATGAAATTAAAACATATCCTAACTTATCCAATAGCATAACCTATACGGTATTCTTATAGGCTCTGACATTGAAGGTCAGAAGAGAAAGTAAAAGTGATAAATATTTAAAAAATAAAATGTGCATCTGCTCATTTCCTGCCTGCACCTCCAGAAGCTGCTTAAGAACACTCATCATTAGAATGAACAAAGCAAAATATTATCCTATAAAAATTTGACTGTGTTAAAAAAATGTGAAATTATATAACAGTTTACCCTAAAAGACTTCTTTCATACTTACATTGAGTATATAAGGTTTAATTAATTGTAAAATATGGATGAAGTCTATTTTCCTCTCAGAAATCTTTAAAAGCATTTGTATCTAGAAAATGTATATCTGTATTTTTTTTTCTGGATAAAAATGTGAAAATATATATATATTTTTTTCTGTATAAAAAGTAATATACATATTGATTCCTTCTGGCAGAGATAAGAGCATATAGATAGTCTTCTCAGAAGTGTTTCCATAACTGTTACTATATACTCCATCAATCAACTAATTCTTTTCATTTTAAACATAACTGTCACCTTATGGAGAACATTAAAAATATCATCTCCTTTTGCTTAACTATAGTAGACATTTGCATTAAAATAGGAGGATCTTTATTTCCTTGGAGTTCATCTATGCCTGCTGGTTATTCCCCAGCTAAAGTCATAATCCTGTTTGCAACATCATAATCATTTACCCAACAAACAATCATGGTGTCACTAACAAAGAATTATGACTTTAGGTAGGGGATAAACTACAGGCACAGATGAACTCTGAGGAAATAAACATTGTTTTCATGCAAATGTGGCTAGTAATAAATAACCAGGGGAGAAAATTATAATGAAACAGAATATCCTATAAAAACATATTTGAGGAGGCATAAATAGTATGTTTTTAAAATTTCTCCTCTCTCTGAAAGTATGATGCACAAGGTGTTCATAAAATGCTGGTAAATTGTTAACATTTAAAAGAGCTTCACATTTACACAGAATAGAAGAAAGCTGTAAACATATGGGACAATATTTCAGAAAGATTTTTAATAAATTAATTTATATATCTAGCTTTTAACGTAAACACCAGTTTTTTACATCATTCAATCTAATTGTCCATCTCACTGCAAGCATTCTCTACTTTTGATACTGAATGATTTTTGTGGATCACCTATGTCAAACTTCCCTTAAATTCATTTATTTCTACAACATTAGTTTGTGTGTATATTCAAAGATTATAGCATAAACTCATAAAAAGTGATGATAATAAGCATAGCAAAGCACTTTCCAGTTGCAAAAGTGTTTTTGCATTCATTACTTCATTTTTCACAACGTTTCCTTGAGCTAAGGAAAGTATCTTTTTCTTCATTTTATAATTAAGAAATACATTCAAATTAGTCATTTGCCAGTTAGTAAGTAGTATAATCTGATAACTTGAATATATACCCTATGTTGTTCTCATTACATATGTCATCTTCCTTTGGGAAAATGTAAGGACTGACAGGGCTTCTAAATGGGATCCTGCACATTCACTTATTTATTCAGTCACCTACTAATGACCTCCCATTCTGAGCAAGGCATCTGCTGGAGGCTAAGTGTTTGGTGGCAAACAAAATGAACATGATCTATACTCTGTTGAAATGTATAGTCTAGTTGAGAGACATACCTTCAAAAATCGCTTTTGTGTATTAATAATTATAAGTTTTATGAAGCAAAAAAGCAGGATGCAAGGAAAAAGAATAAAGAAAAAAGGACAAAAGGAATTCATTTGAATAGAGATTAGATAAATCCTCTTTGAGAAGATACATTTTGAGACTTAAGGGATGAGAAATAGCATGTGCCAAAACTAGGATAAGATGAGCATTGCTCAAGATCTTTTCAAAAACTGAATAAAGGAACAGAGAGAACCGTTTTTTTTCTGAATCAAGATATTATTTAAAATAGCTGGGAAGCTATTTCATAACCTTTTTTTCAAGAAATATTTTCTGTGCACCTCACAAATAACGCCCAGCATTAAGTGATCTTAAAGGTAACAGACACCACTGGCTTGTGTTGTGTGACATACTCAGCATGCACTAGATACAAATTAGTTCAATGGATATCAAACAAATTAAAACCATTAAATAAAATTTAATGTGAATTTGTCTCAAGCATGTGCATGTCTAGAGCTGTAAAATTATAGAATTTCATATGGCTGTTACAGCGCTAGACAAGTATGTGTGTAAACTACAAATTTCAACAAGCATGTAAAATCACGTGGTCATTTATCTAACAGTTGTTAAAGGCACACTATTGGTAATATGGTTGAGGTTTTTGTGGAATGTCTGTAACTCTCTCAGTTCCATAGTTAGAACCAGGCCTGTAGCAACAATTTCAAGTGTGAGCTTTAAAATGAGAGAACACATTGAAGCTGCTTCAGGCAAAGGCTCTAATTTTATTTGGTTTTTATTTCCCCATTAGACTAATGGCAATGGAATTAAACAACTTTCTAAATGTGTGGTTATCGGAAGTAAATAAAGACAGAAGGAGGTCTGGTCTAGCTGCCACAAAGGACCATCATGTTTCATTTCAATGTCATATTGGAAGTCAAATAACTATGCTTTGTGTCTCAAATTTGGCTACAGATGTACTGATGACAATTAATTATCAGCTTATTATTTCAAAATTCTTATATTGTAAAAGGTAATGGCATCATATAAAATGATCTTCTGAGTTAGTTCACAAAAGACTCAAGCTATGCCTGAAGACACAAGAGGGAATAATAGTAGTCTAATCTTTCCCTAACAAGAATAGGACAATACTACTTTCCCCTTTATCTTAGAGAAGCACTGGTACAAATCACAGCCAAAGAAACAATTTGTTTCTTCATCTTCATCTTTTCACTTCTGATGTAGAAACATTTGTTAGAGCATGTCTTAGAGCAAAGGAAGGTAAAGTCATGAAACATTAAACCTGAGCAGATATGCTAATATATATGTATTATTTTCTTTGTTAAAAGATGAACAGTAATCCTCATTTTAACTATAGATATTAAAATTCAGGAAGCCAGCAGTGTCAGTACAAGATTCCAAAAAAGCTTTGGACACAAATGATGACGATTCATTGGTGACTCACTGTTGTCTGTCTATGGTGTTGTGACAGAGGACGTGTTAAGAGGGCAGTAAAAATTGCAGAGGAGTCACATTCTTTTAAAAGATATTTCTTTGGCAACATTTTATTCTGATAATATTACTTGTTTTCTTGATTGCTTATTGTCCACTTTTGTTCATCAATTTAAATAAAAGGCATTTTATATTAAAAGATAAGGAAATGGCTATAGGTCTCTTCATCATAATTTTCCATCCTATCAGTAGATGATGTGTGCAAATTCAGTACAGTTTATTAATGCCATGGAAAAAATATCAAAGATAAATTCACACTAAACAATTATCAGTCTTGTATAAGAAGTTACTACCCAGAATCACAGAGAAGACAAAAGAGTTTGAGTCTTGAGTCATGGCTACATTGTTGTCAGAGCATGACCAACTTTCAGGGATATTTTTCTGATAAGTCAGCAAACTCCATAAGGGTAATTGTCCTAAATTGTCACAAAGTGAGGACCACGAAATTATCATCCCATGTTTTCTGCTGTTTCATAAGCCTTGAGTTATAAGATTATAAAATAACCTTGGACTCCTACCAATCCCAAAATCTACAACTACTCAACACTAGCAAAATATTTACCCTTGTCTTCTTTCTTTTGACTATCACAACAGTCCTTCAAACTGGTTGTATTAGGGTCCTCCAGGAAACAGAGCAAATAAGATGTGTGTGTCTACACATATCTAAATCTCTATCTATATCTATCTGTGTATCTATCTACCTATCAGTTGATCTGTCTATAGAAAAAGAGAGATTTTAAAGAATTGTTTTATGCAATTGTGGGACTAGCAAGTCCAAAACTCACAGGGCTGGCCTGCAGGGTGGAGACCCAGGAAAGATATGATACTGCAGCTCAAGCCTGAAGTCAGTCTGAAGAAAGAATTCCCTCTACCTCAGAGGACTTCAGATATTTTCTTTTTCTTTCTTTAATTTTACTTTAGGTTCTGGGGTACATGTGCAGGTCATGCAGGGTTGTTGCATAGGTGCATACTATATCCAGCATTTCTCCTCATGTTATCCCTCCCCACCCTTCCCAACTCCTGCTGTCCCTCCCTTAGCCCTGGCAACTGCCCCCAGTGTGTGATGCTCCCCTCCTTGAGTCCACATGTTCTCATTGTTCAACACCCACCTATGAGTGAGAACATGTGGTGTTTGGTTTTCTGTTCTTGTGTCAGTTTGCTGAGAATGATGATTTCCAGATTCATCCAAGTCCCTACAAAGGACACAAACTCATCATTTTTTATGGCTGCATAGTATTCCATGGTGTATGTGTGCCACATTTTCTTTGTCCAGTCTATCATTGATGAGCATTTGGGTTTCTTTCAGGTCTTTGCTATTTTATTTTTCTTAAGGCCTTTAAACT
>CAUYLG010062829.1:0-82194 GCA_963573385.1 Cacajao melanocephalus | reverse complement strand
CCTCCCAAGCCTAAACCAGGAAGAAGCTGAAACCCTGAATAGACCAATAGCAAGGGCTGAAGTTGAAGCAACAATTAATAGCCCACCAACCAAAAAAAGCACAGGTCCAGAGGGGTTCACAGCCGAATTCTACCAGACGTACAAAGAGGAGCTGGTACCACTCCTTCTGAAACTCTTCCAAACAATCCAAAAAGAGAGAATCCTTCTCAAATCATTTTATGAGACCAACATCATCCTGATACCAAAACCTGGCAGAGACTCAACAAAAAAAGAAAACTTCAGGCCAAGTGATGAACATAGATGCAAAAATCTTCAATAAAATACTGGCAAACCAATTACAACAGCACATCAAAAAGCTTATCCATCATGATCAAGTAGGCTTCATCCCAGGGATGCAAGGCTGTTTCAGCATACCCAAGTCTATACACGTAATCCACCACATAAACAGAACCAAAGCCAAAAAACACATGATTATTTCAATAGATGCAGAGAAGGCCTTCAACAAAATTCAACAGCCCTTTATGCTTAAAAAATCTCAATAAACTAGGTATCCATGGAACATATCTCAAAATAATAAAAGCTATTTATGATAAACCCACAGCCAATATCATACTGAATGGGCAAAAACTGGAAGCATTCCCTTTGAAATCTGGCACTAGACAAGGATGCCCTCTGTCACCACTCCTATTCAATATAGTATTGGAAGTTCTAGCCAGAGCAGTCAGGCAAGAAAAAGAAATAAAGAGTATTCAATTAGGAAAGGAGGACATCAAACTGTCTTCTATTTGGTAGAAGTAGTGGATTGGAGAGAGAAAGATTGTGTTGCAGCAGAAAACTATGGATTAGATTAACATTTGATTCCTGGGTGGCCATGTGGTCACCCATGGCATGGAGCTGCCCACAATGCCCCTTTTAAGCATGAAGCAGCCAGAAAGATTGACAATCATATTCTCCATTATGGAGGAACTGATAAATAGAAAGAGTGGGACTGGAACCAGCCTAATTATCCCATAGAATTGATGTTTATGGTTTCTTTTGAATAAATATAAAAATTGACCCTCTCAGTATTAAAACTTGAAACATTTATGTTTGTATTATCTGAGTTCCTTTCTCAGGAGACCACCAGGCCTCCCAGATAGTATCAAGGAACTGAAACTTACCAGATCACCACATCTGGACAATAGGATGCCAGACACCTCACCTATAACTGCCCAACTGACCATCTACTTGCTGTTGACCAATTCCTCTTTCTTACTCCTCCCTGATTCCTGTTTTCCCATACATGGTTACATTTATTCCCTCCCATATGAGTCCCTAATTTTAGTCAGTTGAGGAGATGAATTTGAGACTGATTTCCCATCTCCTTGGCTGAAGCACTCACATAAACCCTTCTTCCCTGGCAATGCTCATTATCTCAGTGATTGGCTTTCTGTGTGGTGAGCAGGAGGACCCTGGACTGAAGTCTTGGGTTGTGGTAATTACATACCCACATCTGGTCTCCCCTGCAAATAATCTGTATATCTCGACACAATGCTATTTAGTTGGGGCCAACTGTCTTCGTTTCTGAATGGTCACCCTGCACAAATATTAGCAGGGTAGTCTCATTGGAGTCAAACTACTGTGCCACTCGGTACAAATTCCGCAGGCACTTAAAAACGAAGCATCCTATAGTGTGGGGCTTTGCAGAATGTGAGGGAAATCTTGGATTCAGGCAGCAGGGGTCAAAAGCAACTATTGTGCAATTGGTAGGCCCATGTGGTATAACATTCTGTACTCTTCCCTCCACCGATAATAATAAAAGTATACATCTATTGCTTATTATGTGCCAGGCTATATTCTGAGAAGTTTACATATTATAACTCAATTAACTCTTATAACAACTCTATTAATATACCCACTTTATAGATAAGGAAACTGAAACACAGATTAAGGAATTTGTACATCATGGCCAGTCTATCTCTGGTGACCAACCTCTTGGTCCCTCTACATATTTTCCCTATTTAATAACTACCTATTAGGTTCTCACTATGTGCCAGATACTGTGAATAATATTGGACACATAAAGATGAATTATGACAGAGGCCCTGCCCTTGAGGAGCTTACTTTCTAGTTTGAGACACAACAATATGTAAATACACAAGTATAGGTATGCAGCTGTTTTCTTGTGCTTCATTTTATAGCACTTAGCAGATATTGTGTTTCTTACAAATTGAAGGTTTGCGGCAACCCTGCATCAAGCAAGTCTTGCCATTTTTTTAGCAGTGTGTGATCACTTTGTGTCTCTGTGTCACATTTTGGTAATTTTCTCACAATATTTCAAACTTTTAAATTACTATTATATATTCAAAGCCTGATGTAGGCTGAAAAAAAATTGATCAAAGCTGTGAGTGTTCTCACTGCTTCATGGACTGGCTGTTCCCTTGTCTCTCTGCCTCTCCCCATGCCTCCCTAATCCCTGAGACACAACAATATTAAAATTAGGCCAATTAATAACCCTACAATGGCCTCTAAGTGTTCAAGTGAAAGAAAGAGTTACACATCTCTCACTTTAAATCAAATCTAGAAATGATTACACTTAGTGAGGAAGGCATGTCAAAAGCCAAGATAAGCCAAAAGCTAAGCCTCTTGTGCCAAATCATTAGCCAAGTTGTTTATGCAAAGGAAAAGTTATTGAAGGAAATTTAAAGTGCTATGCCAGTGAGTAGATGAATGAGAAAGCAAAACAGCCATAATGCTGATACAGAGAAAGTTTTAGTTGTCTGGACAGAAGATCAAACTAGCCACAAAATTCCCTTAAGCAAGGCCTAATGCAGAGCAAAGCCCCAATAGTTTGCAGTTCTATAAAGGCTGAGAGAGGTGAGGAAGCTACAGAAGAAAAGTTTGAAGCTTGCAGTGGTTGGTTCATGAGGTTTAAGGAAAAAAGACATCTCCATAACTTAAAAGTGCAAGGTGAAGCAGCAAATGCTGATATATAAGCTGCAATGCTGGGCGTGGTGACTCACGCCTGTAATCCCAGCACTTTGGGAGGCCGAGGTGGGAGGATCACCTGAGGTCGGGAGTTTGAGATCAGCCTCACCAACATGAAGAAACCCCATCTCTACTAAAAATACAAAATTAGCCAGGCATGGTGGCACATGTCTGTAATCCCATCTACTAGGGAGGCTGAGGCAGGAGAATCACTTGAACCCAGGAGATGGAGGTTGCGGTGAGCCAAGGTCACACCATTGCACTCCAGCCTGGGCAACAAGATTGAAACTCTGTCTCAAAAAAAAAAAAAAAACAAAAAAAAAAAACCGCAGCAAGAGCAAGTTATCCAGAAGATCTAGAAAATCTAGCTAAGATCATTAATGAAGGTGTGTACATTAAGCAACAGATTTTCAATGTAGACAAAATGCCTTATATTGGAAGAAGATGCCATTTTGGACTATCATAGCTAGAGAGGAAAAGTCAATGCCTGACTTCAAAGCTTCAAAAAAGATGTTGATTCTCTTGCTAGGGGCTAATGCAGCTGGTTACTTTAAGTTAAAGCCAATACTCACCATTCTGAAAATCCTAGAGCCCTTAAGAATTATGCTAAATCTACTCTGGCTATGCTCTATAAATGGAACAATAGAGCCTAGACAACAGCACATCTATTTGCAGCACATACAGCTTACTGAATATTTTAAGCCCACCATTGAGGCTACCACTTAGAAAAAAAGAAATTCCTTTCAAAATATTACTGCTCATTGACAATGTGGCTGGTTACCCAAGAGCCAGAGATGTGCAAGGAGATTGTCGTTTTCATGCCTGCTAACACAATATCCATTTCATGGCCCATAGGTCAGGGTAATTTTGTCTTCCAAATTTTATTAGTTAAGAAATACATTTCATAAGGCTGTAGCTGCCATAGATAATGATTCCTCTGATGGATCTAGGAAAGTACATTGAAAACCATCTGAAAAGGATTCACCATTCTAGATGTCATTAAGAACATTCATAATTCATGAGAGAAGGTCAAACAACAGAAGTTTAAGAGATTGATTTCAACCCTCATGAATGACTTTGAGGGGTGCAAGACTTCAATGGAGGAAGCAACTGCCAATGTGATGCACATAGCAAGAGAACTAGAATTGGAAGTGGAACCCAAAGATAGGCTAAATTGCTGCGATTTCACAATGAAGCTTGAATGGACTAGGAGTTGCTTCTTACGGATAAACAACATGGTTTCTTGAGATGGAATCCACTCCTGAGCAAGTGGCTGTGAATGCTGTCAAATGACAACAAAGGATTTAGAATATTAAATAAACTTAGTTGATAAAGTAGCAGCATGGTTTGGGAGGACTGACTTCAGTTTTTTGTTTGTTTTTTAGAGATAGGGTCTTGCTCTGTTGCTCAGACTGGTGTGCAGTGGTGCAGTCACACCTCACTATGGCCTCCTGAGTGAGGATTGCTGAGGTTCATGCAAACCTCTCACCTCAGCCTTTTGAGTAGCTGGGACTACAGAAGCACATGCCACCACACCAAGCTTTTTTTTTTTTTTTTTCAGAGACTAGGTCTTGCTATATTGCCCAGGCTAGTCTCAAATTCCTGGCCTCAAGCAGGAATTGTGGAAGCCACTGTGCCCAGCCTGACTTTGGTTTTGAAAGAAGTTCTACTGTGAGTAAAATGCTATCAAACAACATTGCATGCTACAGAGAAATCTTTCAAGAAAAGAAGAGTCAATGGATGTGGCAAACTTCATTAATGTCTTCTTTTAGGAGACACAGCCACCACAACCTTCAGCAAACAACCACTCTGATCAGTCGCAGCCATCAACACTGAGGCAAGACCCTCTACCAGCAAAAAGATGATGACTTGCTGAAGGCTCAAATGATCAGTAGCATTTCTTAGAAATATAGTATTTTAAAATTAAGATAATGTACTTTTTTTTTTAGATATAAGGCTCTTGCACACTTACGAGTCTACAATATAATATAGGCATAACTTTTATATGCACTGGGAAACCAAAAACATTTATATGACTTTATGGCAATATTTGCTTTACTGAGTTGGTCTGGAAACAAACCAGATATCTACGATGTATGCCTGTACCATTCATGTGATGAGTCTTATGAGATAGATATGCAGAGATGTTATAGGACCACACAGGAGGGTCATTAACCCTGACCAGAAAAATCAGGAAGGATGTCTTCCTGGAAGAGGTGATGTTTGAGTGCCTTCTAATACCACCAATGAAATTTAACCATAACGGAAGTTTTAATATCCTCAGTATCCACCTTTAGTTTACACTAAGAAACTTATTAAATGCCTCATGTCATATTCAATTGGTCTTAATCACGAGGAAACTTGAGATTCTGACAAAAAGGGCAGGAAAAGAATAAGAAGACAGTGAACAAATTGGAGCTGGACAGACTTCCCTGACTAGAGGTATGTGTCCCATGGTAATAGCAGGCTGTTTAGTAAGATGTGTCCCAAGGACTGTATTGTAATTTTTTCTTAATTTTCTGTATACTGTGATTTTTTTTTTAAGACAGAGTCTCACTCTGTTGCCCAGGCTGGGGTGCAATGGCATGATCTCGGCTCACTGCAACCTCCACCTCCTGGGTTCAAGCAATTCTCTTGCCTCAGCCTCCTGAATAGCTGGGGTTATAGGTATCACACCCAGCTAATTTTTGTAATGTTTTTTTTAGTAGAGATGGGGTTTCACCACGTTGGTCACGCTGATCTCAAACACCTGACTTCATGATCTGCCTGCCTTGGCCTCCCAAAGTGCTGGGATTATAGGCATGAGCCACCGTGTCCAGCCATATTATGATGTTCTGATGTCTTTAAAAACCTTACAACTGGGAGAGACTGTCCTGCCTGGGGTAGCTAATTCTTAAAGATAACAAAAGTCAGAGAGCATGCAAATTAACCAATCCAGAGCCTTATCTCTTCCGTTTGGCCTGGATACTTCAGGAGACAGTATTTCTCTATCTTAATCATCCCAGGGCCAGGTACCAGGCAACTAGAAACTAGTCCTGCAGCCTAAAACCCACCAAAAGTGTTCAAGCTAACCAATCCCAAACATTTCTCCTGCCTTGGTGAGTCTTTTCCTCAAGAACCCCAATACAGAAGTGGTCTAAGCTTACTCACTCCTGTCTTCTGCCTCATGGCCACCATCATGTCTTCCCATGCAGAACACCTCCTGTCTCTAGGACCTGCAAGTATAATAAACTTGGCTTTTTCCTGAGCCTCTCTTGTATCTCATGGCTGCACATGACTAAGCAAACTCAGAAGGAACACAAAACAAGGACATAGGAAAACTGATGTGATTCTGGCATGCTTTAATATCCAAGGAAGCAACAGGAGTTCAGGGATTGGGTAAAAATAGCCAGGTTCCAAACAGACTGTTTATAATTAGACCCCAATTAATAGCTTGGGATAAGTGGAACACAGCTCAATTATGCAGAAGACAGAGCTACAAGGAGCCTAACAGAGTTCTAAGTTCTATTTAAATAGGATGGAGTTAAGGGCACCATTTAAATAGGTACAGTTTCTCTAAGAAACTGGGTCCTACTATGGACTGAATGTTTGTGTTCCCCACAATTTGTTAGGTTGAAAACCAAACCCCTCAGTGTGATGATATTAGGAGGCAGAGGTTTGGAGAGCCAATAAGGTCATGAGGGTGGAGTCTTCACAAATGAGATTCATGCTCTTATAAAAGGGACCCCAAACAGCTCTCCAACTTTTTCTGCCACATGAGGACATATTGAGGAGATCGCTTTCTGGAACTCAGAGAAGGAACCTCGCCAGAACTCAACGATGCTGGCACCCTGATCTCAGACTCCCAGCATCCTTATAAATAAATTTCTATTGTTTATAAGCCACCCAATCTGTGCTACTTCATTATAGCAGTCCAACAGGCTAAGACAGATGATATATGAGAGAACTGAGATAGACGCCCAGCCACACCAACTGAGCCAGTACTTTGAGGAATAGAAGAAGATTATGACTCAATGGGCACACTGGGGTTTGTTCACACAGGCATTGCACAGCCAAGCTCTATAAGAGCAAGATTGGTACCAGTTACTGAGCTGAAGTTGATACTCTGGCCAGAATGGTTATGGTCTGGGCAAGAAAACTAAATGTAGATTTAGAGTGATTTGACAATTTTGGTAGTCAGTTTCATGAGGAGATAAGAATGTAGAACAAAGACAAATGAGGGGCAAATGAATTTCAATCTTACTCTGCCACTAAACAGCTATGTATATTTGAGCATGTGCCTTAACCTCTAATCTTCATAATCCTTATGAGTAAAATGAAAATGTACCTATGGCTGTGACAAATATATTGATAAATACGAAAGCACCAAGTACAGTTCCTGACACAGAATAAATGCTCAATAAATGATATTTTCTTTTTCTTGTAAACCTACCAGAATATTATTCAGCCTTAATATTCCATTTCTCACTACTGATATGTCTATTTTACTCAACTCAGGGATTCATACATCAAATGATTTTTATATATTAATGACTTCCTAGAAAGTAAATTTCTGTCCCTTTGCCTCACATGAAAATTTGTGGCAGAGAGAAATAGAAATTCATTCAGAATCATAAAGAAAGACCCTAGCTTTGTCATCAAACTACAATTCAGCAAATACCTGGCTCTTCACAGTTTAATACAATGCACTCCCACTGCTTGCCTAAAGTTTTAAAAAACTTCTCTCTTCCTATGATTTAATCTCCAAAGCATGCATGATGAACACATTACTATTTCCTCCTCCAGGAATGTGATGTGACAATGTGAGGCCCCATTCCTGAGCTGGATAGAGAAGAAGAGGTCAAATGTCCAGTCTCCATACAGGCATTCACCAGTTTAATTTCACACAGAGAACATCTCTGTTCCATAGCCACAGAGAACACTGTGTATCTTAGTGGCATTCTTATAAGACAATGAACACAGATAAGTCTAGTGCACAATGGATGACTCAATGCAAATTCAATCAGCAATACAAAAAAAAAAAACCCCACAACTAAGTGTGATCCAATGGTGAGTTAAATGAATCACCTTTGTACCCAAAGATGACAATATTCTGATTGATGTTACAATTTAGAGAAACAGTGTATTACATTAAATAATAACTGCTATGTATATTTGAGCATGTGCCTTAACTTCTAATCTTCATAATCATTATGAGTAAAATGAAAATGTACCTATGGCTGTGACAAATATATTGATAAATATGAAAGCACCAAGATAGTTCCTGACACAGAATAAATGCTCAATAAATGATATTTTCTTTTGCTTGTAAACCCACCAGAATATTATTCATCAGTCAATCATCAGGTATTTATTTCAACCCGTGTCTAGTAGTAGGCCTGGTCTCAAGGACAGACAGTCTAGTTGAAGAGAAGAATTACTATCTTAAAAAAAAGAACAACCCCAAATTTTCACTACTTGAGCACTGGCTACAATAGCATGGACAGAGAAGTGAGACAGCAATGTGGGCTAAAGATAAAATACTTCAAAACTATAATTTAAACTATAAAAATACCTATATGTAGTAGAAAATAATGTTTTTTAAAATTTAAACAATAATACCTATATATAGCAGAAAATTTAAAATTTAAAAAAATTTTAAATTTTAAATGTTTATAAACATTTTAAATAGTTTACAGTTACAGTTAATCACTACATTGAACATGAAAATATTTTCATTTTAAATATACTTGACAAATTGATTTGTGACTACAAAAAAACTTTAAATGATTACAAAATGTCAGTTATGAATATTTGCATGCAAGCAGGCACTTAACTAAATATGGCCAAAAAATAGAAATTCAACATTATCTAGATACCACTTTCTGACCAAGTGAAGTAATTTCAAAAGTATAAAAAAAACTTTTAAGTTTTAAGATCACATTTTTTTTTCCCAAGACAGATTCTTTCTCCATCACCAGGCTGGAGTGCAGTGGCACAAGCTCAGCTCACTGCAATCTCTACCTCCTAGGTTCAAGCGATTCCCCTGCCTCAGCCTCCAGAGTAGCTGGGACTACAGGCGCACACCACCATGCCCGGCTAATTTTTTGTGTTTTAGTAGAGATGAGGTTTCACCATGTTGGCCAGGATAGTCTCAATCTCTTGACCTTGTGATTCCCCCCGCCTCGACCTCCCAAAGTGCTGGAATTACACACATTTTTAAGTAACTCACAGGAGAGAGTAGGACTAGTTCCAGGAGTACAATGGACTAACTTCCCTAGTTGACTCTCTCACTATAAATAACTAAAAAAAAAAAAAAAACTTGATAAAATCAAACTAAAATAGCTTTTTTAATACATGACAGGCTGGCAAAAAACTTAAAACTCTTGAAAGCCAAAACCTAAATGAAAGTAGACCCCACAAAGATAGGCATTGAAGTCAGCTTCCATTCAGATGTCATTGGCCAAACCAGGTAAATTTAAACTTTGTTTTCTGTGACACTTACTTAACTGCCCACCAAAATTCAATTTGAATTTTACTTTCCATAATGTTGATTCATCACTGGTAAGTAGCAGCTCAGCCAGAGATTACATTTCCCCATCACACATCCCTCACATTTGTATGGAACAATGGGACTAATTCTCAGTCATAGAAGGTAAACTGATATAATTCATGTCTGGTCAAAGAGAGTTAAGAATTGGCTGTGTATTCTTCAACCTCTTTTTTTGTGAATTTCCAGATGAATACAAAAGATTACCAGGTCCCAGAGGATGGTGGACCTGCAAGAAGGAAGTAGCCTGGGTCCCTAAATTATCATATGAAGAAAACTGGCACTCCCACCAGAAACACCTAAATTGGACATTATGTGATAGAGAAATAAACTTTTATTATGTTAAGCTACTTAAATTTTATACTGTATTTATTACAGCATTATGTTACTCTAACCAACATGGAACTTGCTACCTTAAAGCATGTAGGGAACAATATACAAAGCTCAGAGCTGGCTTATGGGAGATAATCTAACAGGAAATCCCCACTGTATAAAACTGAGACCCCAAAATGTGATTCCCTCAGCATCAAGATGAGCTAGTAATACTATGTCTACATAGTATTATGTACAAGGAATGACAATACAAGGAAAGTTGACTATCTTTCTATATGACGCTGAGGAGGGGTAGAGAGAGGGAGTCATTTTCTCCTTAGAATTTACTACCAGAAGCCTTCCCATCTGTAGACATCTAGCCTTTAGTCACATTAAGTGGTCTGAAAAACATCAAGCTAAAAATTTACTTTAAAGTAGCTTCCCACTGGTAGTGCTCCCAGAAGCAAATGCAAATTCTCTCTGAAGAAAATTTCCTTCTTTCCAAGAAATAAAAAATGAACCCACAGTCAAAAATCACAAAACTCACCTAGAAACAAAACACCATGTGCAAGAGCCAAAAGAAACAACAGATAGTACACTGAGACCCACAGTTTTTAGAATTACCATACTCAGAATATAAAATCACTGTATTTAATATTGCTAGGAAATACTACTCCCTGGGTCTGTCTTGTTCCTACATGTCTTACTATATGTGCCAAAAATTCAATGCCCTGGCTGATCTTTACCCAGCCCATTTTTCAGGACGGGGCTTGCAGCAAGAAAACTTGAGAGATGAGCTAATACTTCCCCCTTAAATAAAATGCTGGCTTGTTTATTACCTCCTATAAAATGGCAAGTTTCCAAAGGTCAGTGTTCCTTTCCTGTGCAAGTATCTATCTAGGCCCATTTCTAGGAATTGAAACATAGAAAACCAAAACAAACATGTTGACACTCTGGCTACTGCTTTTGCTGTGAGTAATAAAGTCTTTTGCTCTTAGCCAAGAGTCTCATGTCTTCTTTCAATATCCACAAAACTGTCGCAAGCTATGTTACAAACATGGTAAAATCTCAGACCCATCACAGGTCTTGAAAAATATGTCTTTAAAAAATATAAATATAAATAGGAAAATCAATGGTTGAGTTAAAGGATAGATTAAAGCTGAAGAGAGAATTATGGAATTGGAAGGCAGACCTAAAATTAATCAGAATGCAACACAGAGAGGACAAAGATAGTAACTCTAAAAGAGAAATTAAGGAGCATCATCAGAATGAGAAAAGCATAAATCTTGTTGGAGTTACAAAAGGAGAATGAGGTAAAATCTGGAAAGAAAAAAACTGGAGATATTTCCAGACTGATGAAAGACACCAATTTAACTATTCGAGAAGCCCTTGTACCCCAAAATGTTAAATAAAAAGAGACCCACACCTAAAAACAGAAGAATGAAACTTCAGGACAGCAAAAAACGTAGAGGTGATCTAAGTAGTTAGAGAGAAAAAATGTCACATTCAAAAGAATACAAATTAAACTTTATGCTAGCTCCCCTTCCAGTGTAATGGAAGGCAGAGGACACTGGAAAATTTCTAATTTACTCAGAGAAAATAAACCATAATTCTATACTCATCTAAACTATTATCGTAAGAGGCACACAAAATAAAGACATCTTAAGACCAAAGAGAACAAATGATAGAGAGAGACACAGAGACAGAAAGGGAGAAAGAGATGCTACCGTTAGACCCTCAGAATAGTAAGTATAAAGGAAAAAGAAAAGAGATCTCTGAGCTGAGACGCATAAAGAATTGATGAGCAAAGAATGAGATTCTATTTTATATCATCTAGATTTTAAAAATTAAGAAATCTGACAATTTCAAGAGTTGGCAAGGAATGGAATAGAAGAAACTTTTACGCACTACAGGTAAAAGCATAAATTGGTACCACCACTTTGGAAAACAACTTGGCAATAACTTGAAAAAGAGAACTTCCACATATCAACTCAAAATTCACCTAATAGGTATTAACCTGGAAAAACTCTTCTATATGGGCAAAAATTAGATATGTAGAGTATGTGGCGATCAGGCAAGATGACCGAAAAGAAACAGCTCCGCTCTGTAGCTCCCAACAAGACCAACGCAGAAGATGAGTGATTTCTGCATTTCCAACTAAGGTACCCGGTTCATCTCATTGGGATTGGTTAGACAGTGGGTGCATCCCATGAAGGGTGAACCAAAGTGGGGTGGGCATCACCTCACCCAGGAAGTGCAAGGGATCAGGGAACTCCCTCCCCTAGCCAAGGGAAGCCATGAGGGACTGTGCCATGAGGGATGGTGCTATCCAGTTCAGATACTACGCTTCTCTTACAGTCTTTGCAACCCACAGACCAGGAGATTCCCTCAGGTGCCTACACCACCAGGGCCTGGGTTTCAAGCACAAAACTGGGCAGCTGTTTGGGCAGACACTGAGCTAGCTACAGGAGTTTTTTTTTTTTCATACTCAGTGGTGCCTGGAACCCTAGTAAGACAGAATCGTTCACTCCCCTGGAAAGAGGGCTGAACCCAAGGAGCAAAGTGGTCTCGCTCAGTGGATCCTACCCCCACGGAGCCCTTCAAGCTAAGATCCACCGTGGCTTGAAATTCTCGTTGACAGCACAGCAGTGTGAAGTTGACCTGGGGTGCTTGAGCTTGGTGGAAGAAGGGGTGTCTGTCATCACTGAGGCTTGAGTAGGCGGTTTTCCCCTCACAGTGTAAACAAAACCATCAGGAAGTTTGAACTGGGTGATCCCATCCAGCAAAGCCACGATAGCCAGACTGCCTCTCTAGATTCCTCCTCTTTGGGCAGGGCATCTCTGAAAGAAAGGCAGCAACCCCAGTCAGGGCTTATAGATAAAAACCCCATCTCCCTGGGACAGAGCACCTGGGGGAAGGGGTGGCTGTGGGTGCAGCTTCAGCAACTTAAACATTCCTGCCTGCTGGCTCTGAAGAGAGCAATGGTTTTCCAAGCACAGTGCTCAAGCACTGCTAAGGGACAGACTGCCTCCTCAAGTGGGTCCCTGACCCCTGTGCCACCTGACTGGGAGATACCTCCCAGCAGGGAATGACAGACACCTCATACAGGAGAGCTCCAGCTGGCATCTGGTGGGTGCCCCTCTGGGACGAAGCTTCCAGAGGAAGGAATAGGCAGCAATCTTTGCTGTTCTGCAGCCTCTGCTGGTGATACCCAGGCAAACAGGGTCTGGAATGGACGTCTAGGATACTCGAGCAGACCTGCAGAAGAGGGGCCTGACTGTTGGAAAACTAACAAACAGAAAGCAATAGCATCAACATCAACAAAAAGGACGTCCACACAAAAACAGCCATCCGAAGGTCACCAACATCAGAGATCAAAGGTAGATAAATTCACAAAGATGAAAAACCAGCACAAAAAGGCCGAAAACTCCAAAAGCCAGAATGCCTCTTTTCCTCCAAAGGATCACAACTCCTTTCCAGCAAGGGAACAAAATTGGACAGAGAATGAGTTTGATGAATTGACAGAAGTAGGTTTCAGAAGGTGGGTAATAACAAACTCCTCCAAGCTAAAGGAACATGTTCTCAGCCAATGCAAGGGAGCTAAGAACCTGGAAAAAACATTAGAGGAATTGCAAAACAAAACAAAAACAAAAAAGAAACCCACTCAAAACTGCACAACAACAGAAAACTGAACAACCTGCTCCTGAATGACTACTGGGTAAACAACGAAATTAAGGCAGAAATAAACAAGTTATTTGAAACAAATGAGAATGAAGATACAACGTACCTGAATCTCTGGGACACAGCTAAAGCAGTGTTTAGAGGGAAATTTATAGCACTAAATGCCCACAGAAGAAAGCGGGAAAAATCTAAAATTGGCGTCCTAACATCACAATTAAAAGAACTAGAGAAGCAAGAGCAAACAAATTCAAAAGCTAGAAGACAAGAAATAACTAAGATCAGAGCAGAACTGAAGGAGATAGAGACACAAAAAACCCTTCAAAAAATCAACGATTCCAGGAGGTAGTTTTTTGAAAAGATTAACAAAATAGACAGACTGCTAGCCAGACTATTAAAGAAAAAAAAGAGAATCAAATAGACACAATAAAAAATGATAAAGGGAATATCACCATTGATTCCACAGAAATACAAACTACCATCAGAGAATACTGTAAACACCTCTACGCAAATAAGCTAGAAAATCTAGAAGAAATTCCTGGACACATACACCCTCCCAAGACTAAAGCCGGAAGAAGTTGAATCCCTGAATAGACCAATAACAAGTTCTGAAATTCAGGCTGGAATTAATAGCCTGCCAACCAAAATAAGTCCAGATCCAGAAGGATTCACAGCTGAATTCTACCAGAGGTACAAGGAAAAGCTGGTAACATTCCTTTTGAAACTATTCCAAGCAATAGAAACAGAGGGACTCCTCCCTAACTTATCTTATAAGGCCAGCATCATCCTGATACCAAAACCTGGAAGACAAAACAAAAAAAGAAAATTTCAGGCCAATATTCCTGATGAACATCGATGCGAAAATCCTCAATAAAATACTGGCAAACCGAATGCAGAACCACATCAAAAAGCTTATCCACCATGATCAAGTTGGCTTCATCCCTGGGATTCAAGGCTGGTTCAACATATACAAATTAATAAACGTATAGCTTCTCCACAGCAAAAGAAACTATCATCAACAGTCAACCTACAGAATGGGAGAAAATTTTTGCAATCTATCCATCTGACAAAGGTCTAATATCCAGAATCTACAAGGAATTTAAACAAATTTACAAGGAAAAAACAAACAATCCCATCAAAAAGTGGGCAAAGGATATGAGAAGACACTTCTCAAATGAAGACATTTATGCATCCAACAAATATGAAAAAAAGTTCATCACTGGTCATTAAAGAAATACAAATCAAAACCATAATGAGATACCATCTCATACTTGGTAGAATGGCCATCATTAAAAAGTCAGGAAGCAGCAGTTGCTGGAGAGGATGTGGAGAAATAGGAACGCTTTTACACTGTTGGTGGGAGTGTAAATTAGGTTCAACCATTATGAAAGACAGTGTGGCAATTCCTCAAGGATCTAGAACCAGAAATACCATTTGACCCAGCAATTCCATTACTGGGTATATACCCAAAGGACCATAAATCATTCTACTATAAAGACACATGCACATGTATGTTTATTGCAGCACTATTCACAATAGCAAAGACTTGGGACCAACCCAAATGTCCATGAATGATGGACTGGATAAAGAAAACATGGCACATATACACCACAAAATACTATGCAGTCATAAAAAAGGATGAGTTCGTGTCTTTTACAGGGACATGGGTGAAGCTGGAAACCACCATTCTCAGCAAACTAATACAGGAACAGAAACCCAAACACCGCATATTCTCACTCATAAGTAGGAGTTGAACAATGAGAACACATGGACACAGGGAGAAGAACATCACACATCAGGGCCTGTCAGGGGCTGGGGGGCAAGGAGAGAGAAAGCATTAGAAATACCTAATGTAGATGACGGGTTGATGGGTGCAGCAAACAACCATGGCACATGTATACCTATGTAACAAACCTTCATGTTCTGCACATGTATCCCAGAACTTAAAGTATAGAACATATAAGAAAAAGCAAAAAAAAGACATGTATAGTATGTTCATATCAGCATTGTTCATAATAGCAAAAAACTAACAATAACTTAAATGTTCATCCACATAACCATGAATAACTAATCATGATATAACTACACAATGGCATATTGTACAAAAGTAAAAATTAATAAAGTACTACTATATATATTTTTGTGGCTTAATCTTAAAAATCTTATAAACATAATGCTGAGTAAAAGAAGTGAGTCACCAAAGACACCACATATATAAATATGTATGTTTTTATATATACATACATATGTATGTGTATATATGTGTGTGCATGTATGTGTAACTAAACAGTATTGTTTAGGGATACATACATGCAGTAAAGCCTTTTTAAAAAGCAAAAGGATGATTAAACACAAATTTAAGGAAGATGGGTACCTTTGCAGGAAAAGAAATCAAAGAGATAGGATGTGAAACAGTTCACATATAGACTCAACAAACTTTCTTAAGTTGGTTGTGGACTCACAAGTATTTGTTTTAATATTATACTCCATAACTTGCATGTGTATTGTTTTGTAAGTATCAAATATTATAATGTAAAAAAATCAGCACTTAGCAAAAAAAAAAAAACAAGGAACAGACGGAACTTCTTTAAGCTTAGTTATCAAAATCCTACAGCAAAAGAATGTGGAATAAAATATTGGTGAAACATTAAGGGTGAAATATTAAAGCATAACCTTTAAAGTCAAAAAGAAGAAAAGATAGTCACTGAACATAAAAATATTGATACTCCCCAAATCAGTCAACAAATTTACTGAAATCCCAATCAAATTCCCAACAAGCTTCTGTTTAATTTTTCTTCGTATTTGCAGAATTGAACAAGCTCATCCTAAATCCATGTGGAAAATCTAGGTTCTAAAAACAGCCAAGATAATCTTGAAGATCAACAGGTCAGTAGAGAAACATTCCCTATTGGATACTTGGGGCCTTTCTTGGAGCTAGAATAGTTAAAGGAGTGTCACATCCACAGAGAGGATATCTATAGATATATGATACATGAAAGATAGCATTATAAGCTGAAGAAGAAACAATCGACATTCAAAAATGACGCTAGATAATTGATTATACAGATGGAAAAAAAATCATATCCCTACTTCAGATTGTGAAATAAATACTAAGTAAATAAAAGCAAGCATTTAGAACTTTCAGGAAAAAATATAGGAGAATATCTTTATTGTCATGAGGTCAGAAAGAATTTCTTAAAGCAGAAAAAAGACAAACCATAAGGAAAAAAGAAGACTGACAAAATTCTACCAAATTAAAATTTAAACAAAAATTTAGGAGTGGGAAAATACTGTTTCAGTGCATAAAATCAATAAAAGGATTGTAGAGTGAACCATACATTAGTTTCCAAAAATCAACAAGGAAAGGCAAATGACCCAATGAAAAGAAATAAGCAAAGGATATGAACAGATAATTCACAGAAAACAAAATGGCCAATATCCATGTGAACAGATGCTCAATACCATGATAATTCTTGCAAATTGAATTCTTGGAAATTTGTGTTACAACAAGGTCCCATTTCAAAACAGTCAGATTGGCCAATATCTAAAGGTCTGTCAATATCAATAACAGGTGAGGATATAGAATGGGTGAACTCTCATATGCTGCTAATAGAGATACAAACTCATGGCCTCATTTCAGAACTGATCTAGTATATATCTAGTAAAACTAAAGGTATTCATACTTTACAACTCAGCATGCCACTTCCAGGTATCTATGCTAGAAAAAACTCTATCGTATTTAAAGAAAACTAAAAGTTAATCAACAGGAGAATGGATAAATAAATTTGACTCTGTTAATCAAAAGAATATAAACGGCAGTTAAAGATGAATAAACTGAAACTACATGTGTCATCATAAAAATAGAAACAAAACTGGGGCACGGTGGCTCATGCCTGTAATCCCAGCACTTTGGGAGGCCAAGGCGGGTGGATCACGAGGTCAGGAGTTCGAGACCAGCCTGGCCAATATAGTGAAACCCCATCTCTACTAAAAATACAAAAATTAGCTGAGCATGGTGGCGCACACCTGTAGTCCCAGCTACTCAGCAGGCTGAGGCAGAAGAATCGCTTGAACCCGGGAGGCAGAGGTTGCAGTGAGCTGAGATCAAGCAACTGCACTCCAGCCTGGGTGAGAAAGTGAGATGTAATCTCAAAAAATAAAAAAAGAAACAACAACAAAAAAAAACAAGCTGTAGAAGTAGATGTACAGTACAAGGAAATTTACAAGATGTAAATCAATACTGAATATTGAATATATAGATCCACATGCATGTAGTATAAATACTGAAATACACATAAAAATGAAAAACACCAAATTCAGATTTATGACAGAGCCAGGACTGGAGTGAGACAAGCATCAAGCCTAGGGTGCAAAATTTAAGGATGCACTCACTCTCAATTTTGTGCAAGTACAGGACATAAACCTAAGAATGAGTGCTTCCTTAAATTTTGTGCCCTCAGCACAACACTCATCTCACCTTATCTTGGACCTGTTAGGTGAGATGCACAAAGACTTCATCCACCACTGTAGCGTTTATTTCTTGAAAAAAAAAAAAAATCTGGATGTGGTTGCTTACGCCTGTAATCCCAGCACTTTGGGAGGCTGAGGCAGGCAGATCACAAGGTCAAAGCATTGAGACCATCTTGGCCAACATGGTGAAACCCTGTTTCTACTAAAAATACAAAAATTAGCCAGGCACGGTGGCACACATCCATAGTCCCAGCTACTCAGGAGACTGAGGCAGGAGAATCGCTTGAACCCGGGAGGTGGAGGTTGCAGTGAGCCGAGATCACGCCACTGCACTCCAGCCTGGGCAACAGAGTGAGACGCCATCTCAAAAAAATAAATAAATAAATAAGTCTGTTGTGGAAGTATATCCCTATAGAGAAGGTGTATATTTGCTGCTGCTGGATTTTACATGCTCAAGACTAGTTGTTAAGTTACTTTCTTGGATTGGAATTGTTATAATGTGTGAATATTAGGAATTTAAACTTGAAACACAAGTGTAGTGAGGAGCTGGCATAATAATTTCCCACGGAAGATTCCTTTTTCTCGTCACAAAATAACCAAAAGAAAGGCATGCAGCTAAACTTGGCAATGAGCTCCTGTCTCCCATGGTTTTGCATCTTGAGCAGAAGATGAGAATTTGGAGGGGAGGGGACCAGTTTGGAATTTGTGCCAGGGGTAGCACTCTGATCAGTTTCTACTGACTTGGTTCCTGTCTTATTTCCAAACCTAGTTCTCCAGACTTCTCATCAATTCTGTAAGCTTTTCAACATCCTCCAGCAATTTCTCATTCTCCTTAATTTAGACAGTCAATTTCTGTTGCTTGGAATCAAAGAACCATACCAATATACTTAGCCTCACACTGTCAAATAAGGAATTTGTATAATGCCACTTGTTATGATTCCATCCTTAGGAATCAAGTTTCTCACCATTATTTGATTTCCCATTAGGTTTACCTACAAGGAGAAAGTGTGCTAAACATTTTAACCTGAGTATTCCGGAAGAGAAAACTCTTCTATTTGTCTTTATCAATTAGGGAATTGCCATTTTCTTTTTACATATTAGTTGCATACACTTAATTCATGTGAGTTTGCCCCAGAAAGTTCTGTTGGATACATGAGAAAATAAAATTTATAAGTGTCTAAGCTAAGGACCAGACCCTAGACAACTACCCAAGATAATGAATATCACCCAAGTAAGACTCAGAAAATAGCTTCTGGTCTTTCTAGTAGCCAAAATACCATTAACAAAGTATTCTCTGTTTTCCCTATGACATTTCTATACTACCTTAGTTATTCTGAAGTTCTTGCTTTGGTACCTGTCTCTGAGATGCTCTTTCCTGTATATTAAAACCTCTAGCTTTTGAGGCTGGGCACAGTCACTCACATTGTAATCACGGTGCTTTGAAAGGCAGAGGCAGAAGGATTGCTTGAGGCTAGGAGTTCAAGACCAGCCTGGGCAACATAGCAAGACTCTCATCTCTACCAAAAATTTAAACATTGTCCAGGTATGGTGGTGTGTACCCTGTAGTCCTAGTTATTCGGGAGCCTGAGACAGGAGGATCACTTGAGCCCAGGAGTTCCAGACAGCAGTGAGCTATGACTGTGCCACTGCACTCCAGCCTGGATAGAAGAGCAAGACCCTGTCTCTAAAAAATCAAAAATATACACACCTCTAGCTTCCATTTTATTTGCTGAGCTGGTAAGATGGGTACAACCCAAGCTCAAGGAAGTTAGGCCTTTCTATGATCTGGTTAATAATTCCATTCTCTTTTCCAATCTTCCTTTTATACCTCTTCATGCCTATATGGAAGTGGTTTCCAATATCTTGCCATTATGTCTGATTTTATCTTAAACACATACTAAATAAAAGCTTTAATTCATAATTTCCCTTGAAAGAATAAAAGTATCTCTCTATCTCTCCTTGTACCCTCTCTCTCTCTCTCTCTCTCTCTCTCTCTCTCTCTCACACACACACACACACACACACACACACACACACCACAAATATCCACACAAATACCAGCATTTTATATAAGTCAAATGAAACTTCAACAACAATAGGCTTGAGAGAGGGAAGAGTCATAGAAGGGCAGCCTTGAGAAAGAAGGTAGCTAGCAGGAAACTCGGATACTCACAGCTAGGCCACCGCTGATAACTTGAGGCTAAGGTGCAGATTATATGTGTATGAGCTTTAGATCTGGCTGTCAGTGCAGCCTCCTTGGCCTGGATCACTGTGTAGTCATTAACGTGCAAAAGACATACTCCTGACTTACTTGTTCTCCAGTCATGGCTGTGCCCACAGCCCCTGAATAAAGATTTGCCAAGCTGGCCTGTGGTGCTGGCTACACAAAGAACTGTAGTCTCAGGTACGAACAAATCCAACATTTCACCAACTGTGTCATTTAGAGGTATCTTACCTCCTCTGTCTTTAAAACTTCCCATATTCGAGCATGATCTTCCACCAGCCAGTGTCCCGTACTTTCTACCTTGGTGGAAAGTTTGAATTTAGACACCACTTGAGTAGGTTCTCCCACAGGTTTCTCCTCCATCTTGAAAGAGGCAGGCAGGAGGCATTACGGATCTGTGTGGAAAAATAAAGTATGATACACGTTAAAACAATGAGTAATATTAAAAGAAACATGGAAGCAAATTATCATGCTTGACTTATGACTCCTGAGTCTATTAAAGATGGTATTATAATAGGCATCAACTATTATGGCCACTTTTATATTCTGAATATGCATTATTGGTATTTTAATGCAGGTTTTGGAAGGCAAGAATACATTCTTATAATGGCAAATTGATATAAATTTTAAAGCAAAGTGCAAGCCATCATCTGCCTGTTATATCTGCTCATCACATGGCTTTGGCCTTCCCAGGGAAGAGATGGAAATGGGTGAATATAAGGCAGACCTGAGTGATGTTTTCATATTTCCATGCCAGGTGCTCCATGTGGAAGAAGCACTGGCCACGATGTCAAGAGTTTTATTCTTCAAACACCTATTATGCACTTGTGTGTATGAGGCTCTGTGCGAGGCATACACAAATAATTCAGCAGTTTGGCTCTTAACCTTAAGAAGCTTAGAGCTTCAGGACAGAAAGATTGTAAACAATTATTAACAATATGAGGTATTACAACATAGTGTGTGAAGTGCCACAATAACTGTGTTTCCAAACTGCAATGAAAGCACAGAGGAAGATCCCTTTGACATTTACTGGCTGTGCTGCTTTCTTGGGCCTTGGTTTCACTAACAGTTACTCTAAGACATTATTTAAAAATTTATACCCATTTTACATGGTCTATTTCTTTGACATCTTTCCATCTGCCCCTGGCTTGTTCAGAATCTCATCATATCTTGCCTGGCTCAGCCCCATATTATCTATCATAAGACTCTCCTTGCCTCCATTCAAGTCTCCTTGAATCTATTCTTGGTGTGGTTTTTCTAAAAAGCAAAACTGTTAATGATGTTCCATCTACCTAAAACTTTTCCTAAAGAATAAAATCCAAATTCCTTCACACAGCATCCAAGGATCTTTGTATCTGGCTTCATCCACCTCTCTTCTCCCACCTTGTGCACACACGGCTGCCTCCTCAGCCACCGTTTCAGCTATATGAAAGTATCTATGGACCCCAGATACATCTGGTGCCCATAGCCTTTGTGACACTTTCCCTCCAATCCCCACCTCCAAGAGAATACAGGCCTCCCTCCTTTGTTACTCTGTATACTCCAGACAAACTTCTATCATGTCACCTGTAACACTTTATTATATTTATTTGCTTTCAATTCTATTTCCCTCTTCTAGTCTTATATCTTGAGACTACAGATAGTATCATATAGAGTAAGTACTAAATAAATGTTTTATGAATTCGTTAATTTAATCATTTAGTAAATCATGACAATTCACCGAAAACAAGGCAGCAGATCTTATATATTCAAATAGCAGATGTAAAAGTCAAGTTACCCCTTCCTTTTAACTTCTTTTTTTTTTTGAGTCAGAGTCTTGCTCAGTCGCCAGGCTGGAGTGCAGTGGTGCGATCTTGGCTCACTGAAACCTCCACCTCCCAGATTCAACCGATTCTCCTACCTCAGCTTCCTGAGTAGCTGTAACTACAGGCGCGCGCCATCTTGCCCAGCTAATTTTTGTATTTTTAGTAAAGACAGGGTTTCACCATGTTGGGCAGGTCGGTCTCGATCTCTTGACCTTGTGATCCACCCACTTCAGCCTCCCAAAGTGCTGTGATTACAGGTGTGAGCCACTGCGCCCAGCCATTAACTTTTTTATTGACTTAGTAGGCTATAAGTTCTTCATGAAAAAGGGACAAATATAACATTCATCACACACCCCCAAGCAGCTTATAATGCCAGATGGAACTGCTCATTAGTTAACAACAGGCTGGTTTTCACGGAAATGTCTTCAAGGAATTATGTCTGCAAAACACAGGCATTATGCTCACATAACCCACTACCCAAATAAAAGAAAGTGGAAATTGAAATTGATACGAGTGGCAGGAGTGAGAGGTCAGAGGATTTAAGAAAACCATCATCTGCAGAGGGGTTACTTCTCTGCCCTGGGACTTCCCATGCTCCAACTTTAAGCCATGGAGAGTAAGCCCATCTGCTTGCAGAGAACAATGATGAAGAAACTGATAACCAAAACTATCGTGAAGTACTTAGAAACATGGAGCACTTAATATCCTCCCACAAGGAACCAGGAAACAAAACCTACATAATTAATGAACAAAGTTCCTCTGAGTGGACACACTAATAAATGATGCTGACACATACATACACAGGAAATAAAAGGAAATAAACAAAGAAGAGTCATGTGGAGATTTCAGTCCAAAAAAAAGGAAGTTAAAATAAACAGGCAAAATGGAAACAGGCCAGATTAGTAGGAAAGGAAATTCCATTGTTGTCATTGGAGAGAATACTGTAAACAACAACAAATAAATCAAAACAAAGTAGGAAAACTACATAAAATGGTTTTGGCTGTCTCCTTCATATATTATGGAAACAAAAGTGGATAAAGTAGACAAAGTACAAAATCTCATGGGAACAATGGAACATCTGTAAGTGTAACGTGTCCCAGAGACCCCACAGCTTATTCTACTGTCTGCCCACAGCTGCTTTCTCATCTCCGCAGTGTGGGTGAAAGTTGGCAAATTTTCAGCATTGAAGACGGAACTCTACTGTGCACTGACTTCCCACAGATTGCTCCTTACCCTGTTTTGGAAGAAGATGCAATTGTGAGTTTTAAATTATTCCAAAGCACTCAGGAACTAAGGAAGGACTCAAGAGAGGCAGCCAGTTCTTACAAGGCTCTTCAAGCATTCTGAGATCCTCTACCCTATTTGAGACTTGAAGTCTTTTTCACTTATTCTCAGTATATCTCTGCACTTACAAAAATGATCATATGTACAATGTATCTTGAGCTTCCACTGCATACCAGCCACTGTGCTAGGTGTTTTCCACATTATCTGTAATCCACACAATAACCCTGAGAGGTAGATATCACCATTTTACAGCAATGAAAAATGAGGTTCAAATAGGTTAAATAACTTTACTGCACTGCTAGAAAGTTGCAGAGTTCCCAAGTTCACGCTCTCTCTCCTAGATCAGTTCGGGAAGCCTTAGGCTCCATCCCACTCTCTCATCACTGGTAGAATGCAACCTCTTTCTCATGCCCCTTCCTCCATAGACTAGAGCCAGAGTGTCTGTGTCTCAGCTCACCGGCATGGTGCTCCCTTGAGAGATGGTCACATCTGATGAGCACCTAGGTAAGGATAGCATGGAGAGATGAAAACATCACAGGGAATACATCATTCCTTTTTGTTTCTACTGCCATCTCAACTTCAACTTCTGACCAGGGTGAGGTTTATGAGTATGTGACCTATGTAGTCACACAGGGCCCCATGCTCAGAAGAGCCTCATGCTTGGTTTAATGCTCTGCTGTTGCTGTCTTAAAATTCTTAATTTTTGAACAAGGGGCCTTCTATTTTCATTTTGCACTGAGCCCCACAAATTATATAACCAGTCCTGTTGCCAACCTGTCTTTTCCTTTTCAAATCTAATCTTTTATTCCATGCTTTCTTTATTCTTTTTTTTCTTGTGAGACAGGGTCTCACTCTATCACCCAGGCTGGAGTGCAGTGGTGTGATATCGGCTCACTGTGACCTCCACTTCCCAGGTTCATGTGGTTCTCCTGCCTCAGCCTCCACAATAACTGGGATGACAGATTCCTGCCATCACACCCAGCTACTTTTTGCATTTTTAGTAGAGATGAGAGTTCACCATGTTGGCCAGGCTGGTCTCGAACTCTTGGTCTCAAGTTATCCACCTGCCTCAGCCTCTGACAGTGCAGGGATTGCAGGTGCAAGCCACTTCTCCCAGCCTCCATACTTCCTTTAAACAATTCATGCATTATAGGTTTCCTACCTATTTCCCTAAAAAGAGCTAGAAGTCTGTGACAGAGTCATTTTTTTGTTAAAATTAAAATAGGAGGCATATGTAGACTTTTCACTGATCTTGGCTCACTGCAACCTCTGCCTCCCAGATTCAAGCAATTCTCATGCCTCAGCCTCCTGAGTAACTGGGATTACAGATGTCCGCCACCACCTCCAGCTAATTTTTGTATTTTTAGTAGAGATGGAGTTTTGTCATGTGGACCAGGCTGGTCTTGAACTCCTGACCTCAGGTGATCCACCGGCCTCAGCCTCTCAAAGTGCTGGAATTACAGGCGTGAGCCACTGCACCCAGCCTGTCTTCTTTCTTAAAACACATAGTCAAGCCTGGGTGCGGTGGCTCACGCCTGTAATCCAAGCACTTTGGAGGCCAAGGTGGGTGGATCACCTGAGGTCGGGAGTTTAAGACCAGCCTGACCAACATGGTGAAACCCCATCTTAAAAAAAAATAAAAATAAAAATAAAACACATAGTCAAAGCTTACAAGCCAACCTCCAGGCAAATACCATTAATATGAGCCCATTCAGCAGAATCATCAAATAGTATGAAGTCATTAATTTTCTGTTCTGGTTAAGAATTGGTCTAAAATATCATGAGCCTTATGAACTCTTTTGGAAATCAATTTTGAAGAATTTTTAACTTAAAACACCTGATGCCCAAAACGGAATTTTGTTTAAACCACTGGACAGTAAAATCAGCCTTAAGTTGGGAGTGGAGTGAGAAAAGGAACCTTATATAAAGACAGATCTGATCAGAGACCATAAAAGCAAAATTTTTCTCAAAAATTAAAAAAGAACACTGCTTGAGAAAATTTTTTTGTAATTGTAAAAGGATTGTGATTGTACACTGCCTCTACCTCATGAAGCAGACAAAGAAAACTAAAACAGGGAAGACAAGTGTGATAGGATGGAAGAGAGATGTGCTTGCTTGACAGTGAGCAACAATCTGCAGATGAGAAAAGCCATGTAAGGATTTTTTTTTTTTTTAGACAGTCTCACTCTGGTTGCCCAGGCTAGAGTACATTGGTGCCATCTCAGTTCACTGCAACCTCCACCTCCCAGGTTCATGAGATTCTCCTGCCTCAGCCTCCTAAGCAGGTGGAATTACAGGTGCCCACCACCAGGGCCGGCTAATTTTTGTGTTTTTAGTAGAGACTGAGTTTCACCATGTTACCCAGGCTGGTCTCGAACTCTTGGTCTCAAGTGATCCATCCGTTTTTGCCTCCCAAAGTGGGATTACAGGTGTAAGCCACTGCACCCATTCCATGGAAGGATTTTTAAGTTCACTTTGCCTTCAAGTACTAGAGACCTCACATCTCCACTAAAGCTGAAGTGTTTGTTATTAAGATGTTTTAAGGTAAACTTAAATCCAAAGATCATTATAATCAAAATTTATAAATCCTGCCTTAGAATAAATCAATAGCATTTAAAAAATGGTGAAAATAGTATTATGATTATTATCAATGACAAAGTATGTCTTTCCTTAAAAAAATGTATTTATTAAAAAATTTGTGTCTTTAAGGTCGTATCTTCTTTTTTTTTTCTTTCTGAGACATGGTCTCACTCTGTTTCCCAGGCTGTTGTGCAATGGTGCAGTAATGGCTCAATGCAGCCTCAACCTCCTGGGCTCAAGAGACTCTCTCAGCTCAGCCTCCTAAGTAGCTGGGAACACAGGCACACACCACCACACCCAGCTAATTTTTTTTTTGTAGAGACAGAATCTCACTATGTCGCCCAAGTGGATCTCACCTGGGCTCAAGTGATCCTCCTGCCTCAGCCTCCCAAATTACTAAGATTATAAGCATGAGCCACTGTGCCTAGTCTTCTTTTAAAAATATTTCCTAACACTATGCTTATAATATAATATCTATCATATGTAATCATAACTTATTTCTTGAATTCCTTCCAAATTCATCATTGACTGGAGGTCACATTTTCCACAGGCATAACAAAGGGGACAGCTGATGGCTTCATATCCTAAGTGATCATTATGCACCAAAAGTAAACGAGCAGCTTCTCAGAGGTGAATCTTGAAAACATAGTATTAAGTGACAATTTAAGAACACAAATTTGCCATTATTAATGTCTGTTCTTGCTATCGGATAAAGATTATCTATCACTTCAATGGATGCCCTTTTTTTGAAACATGGCTTTAAAAATAAGTGCTAGGACACATCTCCACTCAAGTCTGCATTTATTTTATTAACCTCCATGCTGAATTTTGTTTGATAAATCAACTTGTAATTCATTGAATTTTACTTCCCTCCCTCTCTTCTTTCCTTCCTTCCTTTATTTATTTTTTGAGACAGAGTTTTGCTCTTGTTGCCCAGACTGGAGTGCAATGGAGCAATCTTGGCTCACCACAACCTCTATCTCCTGGGTTCAAGCAATTCGCCTGCCTCAGCCTCCTGAGTAGCTAGGATTACAGGCATTGCCACCATGCCTGGCTAATTGTTTGGTTTTTTTTTTTTGTTGTTTTTTTTTTTTTTTTTTTTTTTAGCAGAGACAGGGTTTCTCTATGTTGGTCAGGCTGGTCTTGAACTCCTGACCTCAGGGGACCCGCCCACCTCGGCCTCCCAAAGTGCTGGGATTATAGGCATGAGCCACCGTGCCTGGCCTCCTTCTTAAAATAAATTGCATATGAGACATCCCTCATAAAGCATTACCTTTATTCTCTTCCCCCTCCTACTTTAAATATTTTTGGAAGGAAAAGAGTGTTTAAAATTCAGAACCTTACTGAAATGATTTGGTGCTTCTTATCTTTATTTATTAGGGTCATGCTTTTCTTCTGCCTTTGCAGACTCCATTATATGTGATAATAATAATATTTCTGCTTATTTCTCTTTTGCTTCTACCTGAAGAAATCTTTTAATTTTCAAACTCAACTCAGATTTCTTCTAATATTGAAAATGTCTGGCATTTGCCCTGTTCCAGTCCCTTCCCATGATTATTTGTTTTTCCGCCATTTCTTTCCTCCTACATTCTCTGCTCCTCATTCCTCTTCCTAATGAGCTGAGGTCCCATCCAGATAAGACAGGTTTGTTTATCCTTATCTCCTACTATCTTCAACTCTTCCACCTAGAAGGCTATCAAGAGCAGTCTTTGCATTTTAGTTTTACTCAAAGGTTCAGAATTGCACAGTGCAAAGCGCACTGAAATTCTAGTCACAAGACCTCAGTTAAAATCATGAAGCTACAGTTAATTCTCTGTGTAACCCTTAAGCAAGCCATTTCACCTTTCTTAGCCTGTTTCCTCATCTTCCATATGAATAGGCTGCAAGACTGCTGAGACCTCTTATATTTATAAAATAGAGCACTCACCTCCCTCAAATGTAGACAGCAGAATTAACGTGCATTGAATTATTTTTCCAGAAGAACTAACGCTCTAAACTACTAAACAAAACAGTGAAAGGTGATTTCGGTGTGTCACTCATATATTGTACTTATTCCCACATTATGCACTCACTATTCAAAAGTCAAACAAACAGTATGATATTAAAATAGCCCCTTTATATTCATGTGTATAATATCTGGGTTTTGACTATTCCAAGATAACCCAAAACTCTCTAACATGCAATCAATTGTAAGTGGGCCGAGGCTTTTTAAAGCTGATATTTGGACATGTTCACCCATCCTTAGCATCTAACTACTGGTTCGATGGTAGACTTTTCTAACCATGATTGCTATTGTGATATCTACAAATTGTGGGATCCAAGAAGGTCTCAAGATACAGCCTCCTAATTGTGGAGGGGTCATTATAGGTATCTCACTAGTCTATTCCTTTTGAGAACACAGGGAGAACCAGCTATCCAGAATCAAAGATTACCATATGAAAATGGAAACTGGGGCAGAGACAGACACCAGAAGGGAAAGACTCCAGAAAGCTACAGCAGAGAGAGAGAGATTCCTACTGCCTTGAGAAAGGAAGCACATCAGATTATTTCGTAGTGATACTAAACATTGCTTGTGTTTGAACTGGTGGTATAAGTCGATGTACTAGGAGGTAAGGGAGCAACAGATCCCTATAGTTCTTCCTCTTTGGAATCTCAACAGCATTTCAAATCTATATAAGGCAACTCAGTTATATCCTGAGTACTGCTTTCTTTGCTTCCCACAACTTACTCTGGTCTCCCCTGCTAGCCTGCCAGCTATTTGAGAACAAGATAAGACATACGTTTGTTACACTGCTTCTATTTTTTTTTTACAAAACTCTACCACCCTTTTAAAAAATACATTTTCACTTTTTTATTAAAGAAAATTTGCTGGAAGAAGAAATTAAGCATTCACCATTATGATGTATTTTGGAATAAATGTCAATCATTGGGCAACCATTTTCAAAGGAATTTTAAGTATGTAGTGTCTCACTGAATGCTGAGCAAGGTTGCACAATACTGTCTGTGGAATTAGAAGTGACTGAGAGCAACTGTCTCCTGTTAAATGTAGAAAATTAAAGAAGTGCAAGGCATTCCTGCTTTATTCCAGTTGATATTTTAAAAGACTGGTCGAACTGGTCTTCAAACTGCACACTCCCTCCCCCTTACTGATAGTATTTGGCAAAAGTCTTTAAACCCAGAGTGGGTTTGTACTACCCTGTGACCCTCCCTGGAGAAACGCTGCTCTTTGCTCAGCAATCCCTGCTCGGCACAGAGAGCCAACACAAGGAAAACAGTTGGGCTCCCTTCCTGGTCTCCATTCAGTGCAGCCGTCTGGTCACAAATCTGCAAAGACAGACGTGGGGGAGGGAGAGGATACCTAAACAGAACAGAGCTGAGATCACAAAAAATATCCTTCAGCGTTCTGAGAGAGATAGCGGGAATTCCAGGGAACTGCCTTTTTTATGGCCTATATTTTTATTGCGATAAAAAGTTCAGTAATTATGTTGCTTGAAAGCTTGAAACGAGACAAAACTGTAAATCACATGACTGTCCCAGGCTCAGATGTTTCACAATTCTGTAAACATCAGTTTTAACTGGCTGAATGAAGGCAAAATGCAAAAACCATTTCGAGAGCATCATCCAGTTCAATATTCACAGGCTATTTTTTTTATCAAGTTGAAGGAAATTAAGCTGATTCAGGTCAGAGTAATCCTTTAGATCTCAACAATAACAACAGCAACACTGACAACACGACCCCCTCCATCCCAGTGCATTCAACATTCACTAGGCCAGGTACTGGGCTAGCACACCACAAGCCTTGGTTCATCCTCAGAACGGCCTCTGAAGCTCAGATCAAGACAGATTGTGGAATAAGTCCTAGGGTTTCTCTCCAGTCATGCTGGCCCAGAGTTGTGCCCTCACCATTCCACTCTACTGCTATCCTTTAACAGTCAATGTTCTACTTACAAAATAGCATCATGTAGATGTTCAAAAATCTGAGTTCCTAGGAATCTGAGCCGTCAAAAGGATTCAGAGGTGGATGTCTCATGGGAGGAACGCAAAAATCTAGATATGTTAGTTTCAGGGGAAAAAAAATCTGTTGCGTTTACCAGTTAATACACAAAATCAGTTTCAGGGGGGAAAAAAATCTGTTGAGTTTGCCAGTTAATAACAAAATCATTTTAACTAGCTTCCAAATAGACTAGCCCTTCCACATTTCAGGTTAAAGAGCAATCTGTTCTCAATCTTTTACTTCACCATAAACAGAAGTTTAATCTATTTAATCACAGTTACTTTATTAAGCCAGAGGGAAATGGAAGGTCCCGATGGGGAAAAACTCTTTCAAGAAAACACTTGTGGGAGAGCATGTAGAGTGAGCTGGCTCTAAACCAATCCTTATCCTCTCTCACGGTCTCTAAGTAGCAAGTACACTATGATTTTCATGTATACCATATACTGCTAAATATCATTCCTCCTTCATTTGATCAGATCACACCTTAACCCATTACAGAAGGCTCTTTGATTACTGTCACATAATAATGATCTAGTTAGTGTTGCTGAAGACCAAAACACCAGTTTGCTGGATTAACTAGGTGAAAGAAGCTTTATATTCAGAGCAGCATTTTTATTCCCATCGAACTACACTGTTCCTTCTCTGAATGGGAATAAACCTCTGTAATGGGAATAAATCCTTGTAAGTGGTGCTAAGGCCAACGGAATGGATCCAGTACCCAACCAGCAGGGGAGAGGGAGGAAGCTATCTATGTGCCTTGGTTAGAGTGAGTTCTACTACTGGCTTAACATGGCAAACCTTTCCCATGTGGGATCCAAGACTCAAGAACTCAGATGAGCACAAGAACACAGGGACAATGAAACCAAAGGGAAACCACTAGAGATGCTGCTTCCTGACTCTGCCTTTTATAGATCTTGTGACTCTTCCCTGATGACCTGTTGCCCAAGAGTGAACACAAAGTCAAAGCCATTATCTCATAGAATTCTAAAAAACCCTCCCAAAGACTTGAGCTTGACATAACATAATGACATTTTTATCAGTAAATTCAGTAAAACCTGTTATGTTGGTCATGATCCATGTATACTGGAGAAGATACAATCCCTATTTTTAATGAGAGCCCATTTGTCTTTTAGCAAACCCAATAAGGACACTCCAACGTTAAAAACATTTTTTCATGTTTCTTCCCTCTTACTCAGAGCTCTGTGAGGGTGTACTGTACCAAAAAGAATGCATCCTGCATTCATAAATATGTATTGGAGGAGAGGCAGCTGCTGAATTTAACCTTGATAGTCCTTTAAGGATGAAACCCTAATATTATTTTAGAGTGAACCAAAAGGTTTTAAGCCTAAATGAAGCCTCTGAAAACCAAACTCTACTCTCAAACTTCTTTTTTCTTTTTTTCTAACATAGTCTATCCAAATGAGAAGGAATACTCTCAAATTTCAAATGGGTTTTCAAAGCACATTTGGAAACTGTAACACAGTCAGAGCATTTTCAACTCAGCCTATGGGAAGGACCTCACGGGGACACAGTCAACAGTTGCTCAATTAGAACCTATTCTTTTCTTTAAAATTGCAAATATTCCTAGCAAAACCAGGCCTGGATTTCTCATCAGGCCTTCACAATAGCACCAGCCATCCATCACAGTCTTTTCAAGGGCTGCATTAAATGACTTGTGTACATCTGCAGGGCTTCTCTGTTTGAGCCTAGATTATATTTTCACTAAGGTTAAGGGTTAGAGTTTTGACAGATATGGCTGTGTTCTAATTGGTCCATTTTATCTGGCCCTTTTCCACACACATACAGTATTTGATAGCCAAGTTGGTGAAATGCTTCAATTTCAATACTAACAAATGAGAGATGGATGGAATCTAGGGCCTGAGCACTCAGTTGGGTGTTGGCTTTAGTTTCAGAGTCCGTATGAAATCCATGCCAACATCTGTCTGAGGGGAAAGAGGATGATTTCATTCCATGTTACCATTTCATTCCAACTGGGTTGCTGTTTCTTTTCTCTTCCTTTTATTCTTCCCTTCTTAAACTTTTACAGGACTTTCCACTTTTTTCATTGCCACAGAATGACCTTGCTATTTCCAATAAACCAAAGTGTAAACTGAACTAAGATTATGTCTTGCGTTCTGACACCTTAGCACAATAGCAATTGTGCAAATATAAGATTTAGCAATCCTGACTTTCTAGCTGGAGGGTTAATGGACCAATCTGACTGACTACAACAAGATGGCAACTTGCAGGGACAAGACGTGTAGTTTGCTTAAATCTCATCTAGCACCATGCTGTCACATGAGGGAAGAAGTCCCTAATGTTTTACATAGCTATAACCTAATTATTGTGCCAGGTGTGTATGGGGCAGAGAAAAGCAAAGATAAATAAGCCTGTGTTCTTCACTAATCGGCCCTTGAGCTGAGCTGGGAGTTCTTAATCTCAATTCCCGGGAAGTCTATGATCATATGAGAAAAAAGAGATATATTTCAAAATGAGAGATTATATTTCAAAATGATAGGACAGGTGTTAGAAGAGAGAAATACACAAGCATGTTACACCAAGAGCTCTTTGAGGTAAATATTAATTCCCCATCCCGATGAAACTGAAGAGCAGAGAAATTAAATGAATTGCCCAAGGTCACAGAGTAGGGTCCAAATTTGAAAATGGATCTGACTCAGAACAAAGCTTTCATTTTCATTTTGTCATGGCCTTTCAAAATTTTCACAGAACTGTGGCCATGTTATTATTTGGCTTTGTGACTTTAATGCTTAAACAGAAACACTAACTCTCTGCAATAAGGTAGCAGGAGAAAGGCCAAGAGGGTTATCTGAAATTTGTGCTTCCTTATCTGTGCTACCTTATCTACCAAAGCTGAGAGTCAGCTTCTTCTGCCTCCCTTCTTGCCTGTCATACTACCTCTGCCCTGCCCTTCAAGAGCTAAATGATTATTCCACTATTAAAAAGAAGCGGCAGAAAACAGAAGCAAAAATTGGAACAGTTATTTCACTTCTTATTCACATATGTAAATTTTTACCACACAAATATGGTAACCTGTAAGTCTAATTATTTTTTAAGCCTTCTTTAAAACAACATGTGGAATCTATTATAATACTCAATGACTTCACTTTTGCTTCTGCTCTAGAGATTGATGGTTTTATGATTTATAGCTCAAGTGAATTCAATTCTCAGGTTCACTGCTCCAATTTTGGTTGACACTGTTTCTGGATAGCAGAAAGATTTTAATTGTTAACTTCATTGTGTACTGAAAAATTACTTATACACCAGCATAGTTTAAGTGAACTCAGAGTTACAACTTCTATGCACCCACTCCATTTCTCCACTTCAGATGGAACAAAAAGAATGTGTGAGGTCTTACATTTTACTCTTTTGTGTGCCTCTACAAGGAATTCAGGGCTTGTTACTTTGAAAGTATAAGATCATGAACAGGATGAAGTGTAGTGAAATTAGATCCAAATTGTTTTGAGGTCTTACCTAAGAAATACGTACATTGATTAAGTCAGCCTAGAAATCTGTCAACAGCCTGCCTGGGTGAAGGTTGATTAAATCTCTCCCTCCTTCCGTGTTTCATTGCCACAGACCTCCAGAGTTGTTTAGATTCTACTCTAGTTCCTACTGGAGCAATTAGTCAAAATTACGTTCTGTACTCTCCAAATTAAAATCTGGTAACACTAGCCTTCCATGTATAATGGACTGTCATAGTTGGTTTCACGTAACCACAGAGGAAATTGAAATAGAAAGGCAGGAGCTTAGATATATTCAAGCATTACGTTAGCAGTGACATCAATTTTAAATATAAGAGTTCCTGACGCGCTAGTCTGAGCCACTGAGCCAACCTAACACACTCACTCCATTATCTTAGAGAGGGAAGGTAGTGAGTTTTGTGGTCCTCTGAAGGAGGACCTCTGGCTGAAACAGACCATGTTAGCACCTTCCTCTAGGTCCAGCTTGGGACTTCTAGCAGGGAACCTTGGCTCTTCGTCTGAGCCAGTTTTTAAGGGGGAAGTTGCTTTGTATCATAGCCAAAAGTCACAGGAATGCCTGACACAGTGCCCAAGATAGAACAGGCTTTATACAATGGAGAAACTGTCAACACCTTTGTAATGTTTCCCTTTACTGACTCCAAGACCTTGCCCCTCAAAAACAGCAGCTACTACATACAAGCACAATTTTAATGAAGGATAGTTTACATTATCTCATGTTAAGGGTATATTCTATGAATTTTGACAAATAGTACACACCCATGTTACCACTGCTAAAGTCAAGATATAGAATATTTCCATTACTTCAAAAGGTCATTCTCTTAAGCCCCTTCTCAGCGGATCTCACCCTATCACTGGCCCTGGGCAACCATGAACCTGCTTTCTGTAAATATATGTTAAGTTTTTCTTTACTAGAGTTTCACATTGAATATCATACAATATCTACATTTCTTTCAGTCTGGCTTCTTTCACTTACCATGTTTATTTTGAGACTCATCTATGTTGGTACATGTTTAAGTAGTTTATTCCTTTTTAGTACTAAGTAGTATTCCATTGTTAAACATTTTATTTATACATTCACCTGTTGATGAATATATGTGTTGTTTCCAGTTTGGGTTACTTTAAATAAAGTGAGAGAACACTTGTGTACAACTCTTTTTGTAGACACATGCTTTCATTTCTCTTGGATAAACACCTAAGAGTAGAATTGCTGAATCATATGATAAGTGTATGTTTAACTGTGTAAAAAAATGCCAACACTATTTTCCAAAGTGGTTGTACAATTTTATAGTCTCATCGGTAATGTATGCAGGAAAATCTCAGTGGTTTCATATCCTCATCAACAGTTAGTATTTGGGGTCCTTTTAATTTTACCCATTCTAATGTTCTAATGGATATGTAGTGATATCACATTGTGGTTGTAATTTTCATTTCCCTAATGATTAATGATATTGAGCATCTAGTTATGGATATATTAGCTGTCTGTATATCTTCTTTGGTAAAGTTTGTCCAAATGTGTCCATTTTATTGACTTTATAATTGGTTCTATCAGTGAGTTGAAAGAGTATAAAATAGTGTACACACACACACGCATATATTTTCTCCATCTGAGGTCTACCTTTGCATTTGTATTTTCTTATAAACGGGTTTTAAATTTTGATGTAGCCCAATTTATAACTTTTTTATATTTTTTATGTTTATGCATTTTTGTGTTCTATTTAAGAAATCTTTGCCTACCTGAAGGTTATAAGTTCTTTCCAGAAGTATTGTTGTTTTAGTGTTTACGTTTAAGACTATAATCCATTTGTGTACCATGAAGTAAGAGTTGATGTAAATTTATTTAAATGTAGATAACAAGTTGTTCGAAACCATTTGTTGAAAAGGTAATCCTTTCCATATTGAATTATTTTGGCATCTTTGTTAGAAATCAATTGGCCATATACATGTTGGTCTATTTCTGGGTTCTCTATTGTGTTTCATTGACCTATGTGTCAAAACTATGCCAATAACACACTAACTTGATTGCTGTATCTTTACAGTAAGTGTTAAAGCCAGTAAGTTTAAGTCTTCTAACTGTTCTAAGTTGTTTTGGTGATTCTAAGCATTTAGGCTTTAGAAACAGCTTGAAAATTTCTGTAAGAAAATCTATTTGGATTTTTGTTGGAATTCCATCAAATCTATAAATCAACTTGGAGAACTGAAATCACAAACAATTTCAGGTCTTCCAATCTATAAACATCTAAATCAATTCATTTAGATATTCTTAAATTTCACACAGAAATGTTTCCAGTTTTCAAGGTAGGGATTTTAACATATTTTATTTAATGTAACCCCTTTGAAGAAGTCAGGGAGAAGCAGAACCAACTATGTATGTATATAAATTGGCTATATATATGGAATTGGCTAATGTAATTATGGACACTGAGAAGTCCCACCATCTGCCATCTGCAAGCTGGAAATGCAGGAGAGCTGATGGTGAACTTCCAGTCCAAGTCCTTACACCTAGGAACAAGAAGAACCAACAGTGTAAATTCCAATCCAAGTCCAAAGGCTTGAGAATCAGTAAAACTGATGATATAAGTTCCAGTTCAAGTCCAAAGACCTAGGAACCAATGGTGTAAGTTCCAGTCTGAGTGCAGAAGACCAATGTCCCAACTTGAAAACAGACAGAGAGAGGACATTCTCCCTTACCCTGCCTTTTCTATTCAGAGTCCCAGTGAATTAGATTAGACAAGGCCCATACACACTGGGGAAGGCAACCTGTTTCACTCAGTCTACCCATTCAAATGTTAATCTCATCCAGAAATATCCTCATAGACATACCCAGAAGTAATATTTAACCAAACACCTGGGCACCCTTATAGCCCAGTCAAGCTAATATATAAAATTAACCATCATACTCATTTATTTCATGCTTTGAGATGCTACTGCAAATATTATTGTCTTTTTAAAAAATTCCATTGCTTATTGCTAATATATAGAAATACAGTTAATTTTGCATCCTGAAATCTTGCTAAAATCACTTATTAGTTCTACTAGTTTTTTGTAGATTCATGAAGATTTGTTGCATGCTTAATCATATCATCTGTGAATAAAGACAGTTTTACTTGTAGCTCCCTAACCTATATGCCTCTTATTTTCCTTCCTTGTCTTACTGCACTGACAAGAATCTCCAATAGAATGTTGAAAAGTAGAGATGATGAACATCCATCCTTATCTTCTTGACCTTATGGCAAAAGTATTCAGGTTCAATACTAAGTTAGCACAGGTTTTTTAAAAAACAGTTTAATAATTCACATACCATAAAATTCAAACACTTAGGGTGTAAAATTTGTCGTTTTTAGTACATTCACAGAAATGTGCCATCATCAGCCTTTTATCAGATTGAGGAGGTTCCCTTCTATTCTTAGTGTACTGGAAGATTATCATGGTATAATATGATAATATGTAATGGATGTAAATTTTATCAAATGGCTTTTCTTCATTTATTGAAATGATATGATTTTTATCCCATTATGACAATAAGATGAATTACATCCATTAATTTTTTAATGTTAAGAAACCTTGTATTACTGGGATAAACATTATTTGGTTATCATGTATTACATTTTTTATATATTTCATTTTTGGTTTGTTAATCTTTTATTGAAGATTGTTCGTCCATGTTCATAAGGAATTTTATTCTGTAGTTGTCTTTACTTGTAACAATTTTGGTCTGGTTTTGATATCAGCAAAGCACTGACAATATAAAATAAAAGTGTTTCTCTTCCTATATTTTCAAAAGGAATTTATATAGGGCTGGTGGTATAAGTTGCACATCCTGAATCCAAAAAAATCAGAAATAGGAAATGCTGCAAAATCTAAAACTTTTTGACACCAACATGATGTTCAAAGAACATGCTCATTGGAGTATTTCAAATTTTTGGATTTGGGATGTTCCACTGGTAAGTATAATGAAAGCATTCCAACATTAAAAAAATAAAATCAAAAATCCAAAGTCTTTCTGGTCCCAAGCATTTTGCATAAGGGATTGTCACCTATATTTCTACCTTGAATGTCAGATAGAATTGACCAGGTATAAATTGACCAGGTAATAGAATTGACTAGGTAATAATTTGTTAAATTTCTGGAGACTTGTTTAATGGCTAAGCATGTGGTTTATCTTGGTAAATGTTCCACTGCACTAGAAAAGAGTGTATATTTTACATTTTTTAAGTGAAGTGTTCTAAAAAATGTCAATTAGTCCAAGTTGGTAATTAGTTTAATTCTTCTATATTTCTATTTATTTTCTGTCTACTTGTTCTATTAATTACTAAAAGGAGTGGTGAAATATGCAATTATAATTGTAGATTTATCTTTTTCTCTTTCCAGATGTGTCAGGTGCTTAATGAATTTTGAGGTTTAGTTATTAGGAACACATTTAGGAATGTTATGCCTTATTGATTCATTGACTCCATTATTGTGAAATATTCCTCTTTATCCTGGTATTATTTCTTATACTGAAGTGTATTTTTTTTTTTTTTTTGCTACTAGTGTAACTAAAACAGCTTTATTTTTTCCCAACTTTCTCTTTTGTGTATTTATATTTAAATAAATTTTTATAGACTACCTATAATTGGATTTTTAAAAATTCAGTCTTTACAATCTCTGACTTTTCATTGGCAAATTTAGACCATCTACATTTAATATATTAATATGCCTATGTATAAATCTACCATCTGGCTATTGTTTTGTTATTTGTTCCATCTGTTCTTGTTTTTTTCCTATTTTCCTGCTTTCTTTTGAATTAGCTGAGTACTTTTTAAAATTCTTTTCTTCTTTTATCTCCTCTGATTGTGTATTTTCAAATAGCCTGTCTTCAAGCTCACTAATTATTCTGTTTGATCAATTCTGCTATCAAGAGAATCTGATGCATTCTTCAGTAAGTCAACTGCATTTCTCAACTCCAGAATTTCTGCTGATTCTTTTTAATTATTTCAATCTCTTTGTTAAATTTATCTGACAAGATTCCAAATTCATTCTCTCTGTAATCTTGAATTTTGTTGCATTTCAAAACAGCTATTTTGAATTATCTGTCTGAAAGGTCACATGTGTCTGTCTTTTTGGGATTGGTTCCTGGTGTCTTATTTAGATCATTTGGCGAGGTCGTGTTTTCTTAGATGGTCTTGATGCTTGTGGATGTTTATTGATATCTGGGCATTGAAGAATATTTATTACAGTTTTTGCAGTCTGTGCTTGTTTGTACTTATATGATATGGTTTGGCTGTGTCCCCACCCAAATCTCATCTTGAATTGTAGTTCCCATAATCTCCACATGTCATGGGAGGGACACAGTGGGAAGTAATTAAATCATGGGGATGGTTATCCTCATGCTACTGTTCTCATGATAGTGAGTGAGCTCTCACGACATCTGGTGGCTTTATAAGAAGCTTTTCCTTCTTTGCTCAGCAATTCTTCCTGCCATCATGTGAAGAAGGACGCATTTACTTCCCCTTCTGCCATGATTGTAAGTTTCCTGAGGCCTCCCCAGACATGAAGCACCATCAATTAAACCTCTTTCCTTTATAAATTACCCAGTCTTGGGTAGTTCTTTATAGCAGTGTGAGAATGGACTAAAACACCATCCTTCCTGGGAAAGCTCTCCAGGTATTCAAAGGGATTTGGATATTGTCATCTCAGTTTTTTGTTACTGCAGCTGGATCTGCATTAGGGGACACCTCAAGCTCAGTAGCACTGTGGCTCTTGCAGACTTATACAGATACTGCCTTGATGATCTTGGATAAGATCTGGAAGAATTCTCCAGATTACCAGGCAGAGACTCTTATTCTCTTCCCTTACTTTTTCCCGAAGAAACAGAGTCAGTTTCTTTATCTCTCTCCTCTTCTTCCTCCTCCTCCTCCTCCTCCTCCTTCTTCTTCTCTCTCTCTCTCTCTCTCTCTCTTTCTCTGTGTGTGTGTGTGTGTTGCAGTGTCTAGAGCTAGGGGAGAGATCAAACAACCACCCCTGTAGCCACTACCACTGGAACTGTGCTGGGTTAGACCTGAAGCCAGCATAGCACTGGGTCTCACCCAAGGCCTGCTATAACCACTATTTGCCTACTGCCTATATTCACTCAAGCCCCTAAGTCTCTATAATTAGCAGGTGGTGAAGCCAGCCATGCTCATGTCCTTCCCTTAGGGATGGTAAGTTCTCCCCAGACCCCAGGCAGGTCCAGAGACACTATCCAGGAGCCAGAGACTAGAGTCAGAAATCTTAGGAATCTACCTGGTGCTCTATTCTACTGATGCTGTGCTGACACCCAAACTACAATATAAAGTCCCTCACACTCCTCCCTCCCCTCTTCACAAGCAGAGGGGTCTCTCCTCATGGCAACCACTGACCAGGCCTGTGGGGAATACTGCCAGGCTACTGCTGATGTTCACTTAAGGCCCAAGGGCTCTTCAGTCAGCTTGTGGTGAATGTTGCAGGCTTAGGACTCACATTTCAGGGAAGTAAGCTCCCCTCTGGCCTAGGGAAGGTCCAGAAATGCCATCCGAGAGCCAAAGCTTAGAACTGGGGACCCCAAGTGCCCACTTGGCACTCCCCCCTGCTGTGGTTGAGCTGGTACTTAAGCTGCAAGACAAAGTCTTCTTTACTCTTCCCTTTGCTTTTCCCAAGCAGAAAGAGTCCTCATAGCCATCATAGCTGGGAAGGTACTGGGTTACACCCGAAGCCAGCACATCTCAGAGTCTCACCCAAGAGCCATGGCATGTCCTACCCACCTACCACTGCTGACTATTTTGGGTTCAAGAGCTCTTTAGCTAGCAAGTGATGAATCCTGCCAGGACTGGGCTCTTCCTTCCCTTCAAGGCAATGAGTTTGCTTCTGGCACAGGATGTGTCTAGAAATGTTATCTGGGAGCTAGGACCTGCAAGAGGGGCCTCATGACTCTGTCTAATGCCCTATACCACTGTGACTGAGCTGGTATCCAAGTTGCAAGACAAAGTCCTCTTTACTCTTCTCTCTCCTGTCTTCAGGCAGAGAGAAGGAGTCTCTTTTGGAGCTGCAAGCTGCACTACTTTGGGTTGGGGAAGGAGTGCATAAGCATTCCCTTGGCTATCCCAGCTTATTTCTGACTGGGTTGCATGCCCCCCAAAATCCACCAGCTCTGAGCCCAGCCCAGCACTAGGACTTGCCTAGAAGTTGAAGTCCTTATGGCCTAGATTGCCTTTCAAGTTTATTTAGAACCCCAGAGCACTTTAGCCTGTGGTGGTGAGGTTTGCTAGAACTCAAGTTCTCACTGCTGGGATGGATAAAGCCTCCCTGGCTAGGGCTGGTGTAAATGCTCTCTCCCTGGGCACTGGCTGAGTTCTGCCCAGTATTGGTTCCACTGTGACAGAGCACACTGAATTCCAATGCAAAGACCCACAGTCACTGGGTTCTCCCTCCTTCAAGAGCACAAATTCTCTGTGTTATGTGGCCAATGCCAGGGAACTGGGGAGGGATGACGTTGACAATTTAAGACTGTTTTTCCTATCCTCTTCAGTGCCTCTTTCAGTGACATGAAGTTAAAACCAGGTACAGTGATCACTCAACTGACTTTGGGTCCTTATGAAGGTGGCTTTTTTGGTGTGTGTGTAGATAGTTGTAAAATTTGGTGTTCCTGCAAGGAGGACAATTGGTGAATGCTTCTATTCAGCCATCTTGCTCTGCCTCCTGCTAGCTGAGTATTTTTAAATTCTATTTTCTCAATACCATTGGTTTATTAGCTATACTGTACTTTTTAATGATTCATCTAGGGTTTATAATACGTATTTTTATCTTATTTTTCTACCTTGGAAAAAACATCATAATATTTTACATAAAATGCAAGAATTTTGCATTGGTGTACTTCCGTTTCCCCTCATGCCCTTCATGCTATCGTTGTCATGCATTTTGCCTTTTCATATTATGAATTCCCCCAATACACTGTTGTTGTTTGTTGTTTTAAGAAGTCTATTGTTGCCTTTTAAAAAATTTTTAACTGATTAAAAGAGTTTACCCACACATTAAAAGAGTTTACCCACATAAAGAGCCACTTTCAGAGCTCTTTATTCTTTTGTGTAGATGCACATTATCATCAGATATCACTTTCCTACTGTCTGAAAAACCTTTAACATGCCTTGCACTTCAGGTGTGCTAGCCAAAAACTCTCACAACTTTTTGTCTAAAGAAAGATGTTTCATGTCTGAAAGGTGTTTTCACTGGGTCTAGAATTCTAGGTTGACAAAATTTGTTCCAGCACTTTAAAGATGTTATTCCATTGTCTTCTGACATGCATAATTTCTGAAAAGTCTGTTGTAATTCTTTTTATGTTGTTCCTCTATATGTAACGTGCCTTTTTTTTCTCTAGTTTTAAGATTTTTGTCAGACTTAGTAACTTGCTGTAATTTGATAACGAAGTTCTTGGTGTGATTTTTCTTAGTAGGTATCTTGTTTCATGTTCTGAGTTTCTTAGCTCTGTGAGTTTATACCTTTCATAAAATTTGAAAGACATTTGGTCATTATTTCTTTAAATATTATCTCTGTTCTCTCTTCTCTTCTGAAGTCTCCGATTTACATATGTCAGTCAACATGTTATTGCCCCCAGGTCTCTCTATTTTTCTTGGTCTTTTATATCTCTGTGTGTAAGCTTCACTTTGGATACGTTCTATTTCTATGCCTCTAAGTTCATTTATCTTTTTTTTTTTTTTTTGGTTGGTCTCAGACTATTAATTGTTCTTTCCTTCTCGGAATTCTCTCCATCACTGACTTCCATGACACTGTTCTGTCCTATTCTCTTACCTTCTGCAGTGCTCCTCCTCAGACTTCTTTGTGGGATCTGCCTTCATGTCTAGCTCCTTAAATATTGGTATTCCCTAGTATTCTCTCTTGACTTTCTTTCCTCACTCAAAATTTTCTCCTTGAATAATTTTATTTCTATCCATGCTTACAACTGCAATCCACAGATGCTGAATCACAACAGTGAATGAAATATTCACAGACCCTGATCCTATGAGGTTTTTAATCTAGAGAGAGAGAGTCATTACATAAATGATCACATAAATAATACCATCACCACTGTGATAAGTGTTTTCAAGGAAAAGTAGGCTCTTTAAGAGTGAAAGCAAGGGAACTAAACCAAGACACAGGCACAGTGTAGGTCTCTATAAGGAGATGATGTTTAAGCTGGCCCTTTGAATGAAGTTAGAAAAACACATTCCAAGCTAAGAAAATAGTATCCAAGGTGGCCAAAGGTGAAGAAACTTCATTCTGAAGAGAGGAAACAACAGGAACAAGGGTGCCTAAATTGGAGTGCACATTTGTATAACAGCAGGTTATCCAAAGATCAGATTACAGATTGGTTGAATGAAGAAGACAAGATTGGTGAGGTATGCAGAGGACAGAAGGGGAAAGGCATTTTCTAACATACTGTGGAGTTTAAAACTCATACTTACTATTCAGCCTTTGAAAGATTGTATCCAGTATAAATGGAAGTGTGCTTGAAGTTAATAAATAATAGCATCAGGGAAACAAATATGGAACCTATTATAATAGACACGGGTAAAATGAGCATTGGGCAGTGGTAGTGGAACAATGGCAGTAGAAATGAAAACAAGAGAAGAGACTTAGATGTATAGATCAAAGAGACTTACATGACAGGTGGAATGGATTTGTAGGTCAGGTAGAGACAGAGGAAGCAGGAAAACAAAACTCTCACTGAATGATTAAGAAAGAAACCAGGCTACACAGAGAAAGATGATTAGGTGAGTTTTAGTCATGCTGAGAATGAGCAGCCTGTGGCTCTTCCAGGGAATATGTTCAATGATTGGTTGGAAACAGAGACCTGGGATCAGGAAGTAGATCAAGTCTGGAGAAATGGGTACGACATCACTTTCAGCTCCATATATCCAACTGCCAACTCAACATTTCCACCAGGGTATATCAGGGTTTTTAAAATTTCCTTTCTAAACTTGACCCTCCTCCAATGTTCTCTGTTATAGTCAATTATACCACCACCCATCCAGAGTTTTGTCCAGATCATCCTTGACACTTCTGCCTTGCTCAGTACCACATCCAATCAATTACCAAGTCCTTTTATTTCATCAAAACAGACCTCCTAAAAGTCTCAAACAGACATTTTCCTATGCTGCAGCTTCCAATGCCCTAAACCAAGTCACCGTGAACTCACCAAAACTACTTCTGACCTGGTAGTAGGTAAACTTCTACTCCCTCCCCATCTAATCCACTTTCCACACATTAGGTTCCAGGACTACTACAATGAGAAAAGAGCCACAGTCCCTAGCTTGAAGGGCCTTCAACTGAATGAAGGGAGACTGTCAATAAACACTTGTAATATGGACAAGTCAGTAGAATGACAATGGAAATGGACAACTTAAGCAAACTGATCCTTTGCCAGTAGTAGGCAGCCCAGGGATGCAGGTCTTTGCACATTGGCAGCACCGCTGGGTCAATTCTTACAGGTTGCATAAACAGTTTGGGACCAGTGGGAATGAAATAAAAGAATAGTAACAATGCTTGTGTGTGAAGAGGGAGTTCAGGGATGGTATGAATAATTTCACTTCAGGGCACACATGCTGTGTGGGTGCCAGAGGCAAAGGATTGGCTTTTCTGTGGTGTTTTTATGAGCCAAAGCACAGACAAGCTGTGTACTTCCAAGCTATCTTTTTACTCTAATATTTTGACATTAACTTTCCATTAATGATTTTTAAGGCCTTGCTATATCTCCCTAATGATTCATTAGCTGTGTTTTTCCTTTACTTCATTTCACAATTTTCCTTCTGCTATATATCTTAGTGAATCCTTCCTTTTGCTTCTGGCAGACTCTATTTTTTAAGGCTAATTTTTCTACCATCCTTTACCTTCATTTTCCAGTTTCTTTAATCATACCTTCCCTCAATAATTTTAAATTCTCTGTCCTTCTAATGCCACCTTCATTCAGCTTCTCTTCTCTTCACCCCACCAGACCATGTTAACTTGCTCCCAAGGTCCCCTTTCCTTTGCAAATTTATTTATTTATTTATTTAGAGACAGAGTCTCACTCTGTCGCTCAGGCTGGACTGTAGCAGCACAATCAGGGCTCACCGCAACCTCTACCTCTAGGGTTCAAGCAATTTTCCTGCCTCAGTCCCCTGAATAGCTAGGATTACAGGCCTGTGCCACCACGCCTGGCTAATTTTTGTATTTTTATAGAGACGGGGTTTCACCGTGTTGGCCAGGCTGGTCTCAAACTCCTGACCTCAGGAGATCCACCTACCTGGGCCTCCCAAAGTGCTGGGATTGAAGGCGTGAGCAACTGTGCTTGGCCTTTATTTTTTTTCTAAAATTTTTTTTTATATTCCACAGAACACCCTTTGCAAACATTTACTTCTTCCTGGTAATCCCTAGCTGTGTCACATGAAGGCCCTAAGGCCTTAGCAGAACAAATGAGGAAGCCACAGTAAGGACATCAGGAGACAGAGCCAGGGCCATCAGTTTGTCCTCAGGGAGAAACCAAGTACTCTCCTCATGATTGCATCTCCCTATATTCCAGAGATACATGTGCATAGGGAGAGAAGGAAAATCTGTAATTTCCTTGGAATGACTTCGGTGAACTACAAGGAGGAGAAGAGACCACACTGTAGTCAAGGTGCAGCCTGCTCAGCAAGTGTCTTAATATATACTCAACTTGCACCATCAATGAATGAATGAATGTCAATCAGGAAGACATAAGGCAAGCAGGAAGGAACAAAACGAATAGTGTAGTTTGCCCTTAAGTGCTACTCCAGTTCAGCAAAGGGCTGGATTTCACAATTTACCTTTCAGCCTGCTCTGAAACCATATGAAAGAGAATAGAGTTCAATCAGCACTTATACCATTGAGAACAAAGTTATAATACAGAAAACATTGTTGAGCCCTTATTGTGAGATTAGCACTTTACACGCATCATCCCATTTAAACTTCCAATTTCTTCCTTGTTAAGTACTGTTTTATATATTCAGATGCTGTAGTTCATAGAACTAACCCTTCATCACATGACCGGTAGTAGTGGATCCAGAATTCCAACTCAAGCAACCTAAACTCAAAGCCCATATTCTAAGCTACTGTGCCAGTGGTTTTGAAAGTCCTTAGCTCATGTACTGCCAAAAACATTTTGATAAACTATTTACCACTTGTACATTTTAGGTTGATATGAAAAAGTTTTCACTGTAAGTTTAAATACTTGCAAATGATATACTTTCTAGTGCATGGTAACTAATGAAATATTTTAAATATCTTACACTTATGCCATTCTTTTAAACGTATCCAGTGGAAATATAAATAACACAGCAATTTGATCTCCATCAGTATCCATTTAAAATATACATGAACAAGCTCTCTTTAACAGAAATAAGCTCTGCTTCCCTTCCACCATATCCATGCCCCAACCTGAGAGGATGTATTTGCTCAAGAGAAGACCTCTTCCGTACTCATACCAAATGTCACTTCCTCTCAAGAGGCTTCCTTTGACTACCCTCCTGCTTACTTTCTTCATAGCATTGATCATCATCTAAAATTATCTAGCACTTTTGCTAATTTACTTGTTTATGTCTCCTCCGCCAGTATATCAGACACAGGGCTGAATGTATCTAACTCTTAACTTCAGTTCTCATACTTCCTTACTCTCTGCTTTGCTGGACTTTGGTTTCCTCAGGTACAAATCAAGGGACTTAAAGTACATAATGAGGCAAAGATTATCACTGATTCACAAATTCTATTTGTTCACTAATGTCTCCTCAAAAACATCATCTTCCCTTAATCCTGACGTGTGATTCTCATTTCAGTGATGTTGTGACATTGGGTGTTTCTGTGTATGCTGGCAAAGCTAGAATAGATGGAATAGGTTCTCTAAATGATCTTTTATACTAAATTGGTCCTTTTAGTTTTAAAAAGAACAAGATAGACCACCTCACAAAAACTGTACATGGCCATCAGAAAGCTGAACTGTATTGTTCTCTGGCATGGGTTTGAGTATGACTCAAATGCAAAACAATGACAACCCAGTAGTAGGGTTAAGTTAACATCACAGGGGACATCTGCATGAAATAAGAAAATAAATGTCTGCCCAATAAGGGAAAACTTCCCCACCCATGATATGTATTCATGCAAAAAATATTTTTGGAAAGGGTGAAAAATCTTTGGGTAGTGGTTTCACAGAAAATCACTGTGGTAGAAATAAGCTCTGTATTTCTTGTGGCTTAAGATTTTAGCACTTATGACATCTATGCAGATGATTCCAAAAGGGAACCATGAGCCAATATTCAGAGATTTCTCCTAATGGGATGTTATAACCCTTTTTTGATTGATTCATTCATTAAATGAATATTTTTTGAGCACCTGAAATATATGTCAGGCCCAGATCTAGGGCCTAGGAATCCAGTGGTAAATAAAATATGCAAAATCTCTATATTCATGGTATCTTAGGCCAATAGGACTTCTATAACAAAATATTATAAACAGAGTGGCTTATAAATAACAGAAATTATTTCTCACAGTTCTGGAGGCTGGAAAGTCAAAGATCAAAGCTCTGGTAGATTTGGTGTCTGGTGAAAACCCATCTTCCAGTTCACAGCCAGTGCTTTCCCCCGGTGACCTCACATGGTAGAAGGGATGAGGGATCTCTGTGGAACCTCTTTTATAAGGCCCTTAATCCCATTCATGAGAGTTCTGCCCTCATGACCTCATCACCTCCAAAAGGCCCCACTCCCAAATGCCATCACATTGAGAAAGAGATTTGAACACAGGAATTTTGGGAGAATGTGAATATTTAAACACATGGAAATCGCATTCTAGTGGCTAATTTACCCCTTGTCCTGGAATTTTTAAGATAAAGTTTCAGTCAAAAGGGTTATTATAAAAGCGGGGGGCAGGGGGGCGGGGGTGGGTACTTCTCAATACAGCTCCTTTTAAAATCCCCCCTCCCAGCCAGGTGCAGTGGCTCATGCCTGTAATCCCAGCACTTTCGGAGGCCGAGGCGGACAGATCATCTGAGGTCAGGAGCACTCGAGACCAGCCTGGCCAACATGGCGAAACCTTGTCTCTACTAAAAATACAAAAATTAGCCAGGCATTGTGGTGCACGCCTGTAATTCCAGCCACTTGGGAGGCTGAGGCAGGAGAATCACTTGAACCTGGGAGGTGGAAGTTGCAGTGAGCTGAGATCATGTCGCTGCACTCTGGCCTAGGCAACAGAGGAAGATGCTGTCTCAAAATAAAAAAATATTGGCCAGGTGCAGTGGCTCATGCCTGTAATCCCAGTGTTTTGGGAGGCCAATGAGAGCAGATCACAAGGTCAGGAGTTCAAGACCAGCCTAGCCAACATGGTGAAACCCCATCTCTACTAAAAACACAAAAAATTAGCCAGGTGTGGTGGCAGGCACCTGTAATCCCAGCTACTTGGGAGGCTGAGGCAGGAGAATTGCTTGAACCCAGGAGGTGGAGGTTGCAGTGATCTGAGACCGTGCCACAGCACTCCAGCCTGGGCAACGGAGCGAGATTCTGTCTCAAAAAAAAAAAAAAAACAACAACAACAAAAAAAACCCCTCCATCCTACTGGCACTCAATCATCAAAGGCAAAGGAAGGCCATGCAGGTCATAGCTATGCTGTGGACTGTTCAGTGCCAACCGATAAAAATCACCTCCTCACAGTTGATTTGCTCACTCAGGGGTCTTTAATAATCTGTGGTGGCCAAATTGAGATTCCACAGGGACTTCTCTATCTGTTCCTTTTATAAGAATGCCAGAAAACATTTATTTTAAACCAAAACACTTGATTTCTACAATTCCATTCTACTTTAGGAACTGGGATTAAGGTCTATATGAGACTATCATTCTCGACTGTCCTTGCTATCTCAGCCAAACTCCACAACAATGAAGACATAAACTATATTATCATATGACTTACTATGTTAGCTTCCTTGTCCAAAAAAACAAATCATCCTAGCAAAACATGCTTAATGCCACGCCTCTGAAACCTAAGTAGAATGTGGCCCATTGGTAATCACAAGTGAGTACATAGAAATTGTTCACATGAATGCGTGTGCATGTGCACACATGCGCACACACACACTCTCTCTCTCTTACTCTATCTCTCTTTTATTCATTCACTCAAGCACACACGGAGAGTCCAAAGTCACAGGATTAAATCACCAGCAGGAGTTATTGCAGCTGAACTAAAAATGAATTGCTTACAACCCGAGGCTGCCCTTCTGGCCACTGAAGTTGACAATGGCAATGCTGTCCCATTAGAGTTGACAATGGCAGGCTGTCAAGTGAATATCTCACGGCCTCCTCCCACTGTCACAGGCCTCACACTGTAGCTTTACAAAGATAAAATAATAACCACATGCCAGTCAGCCCTTCTTAAACTAGTTCTGTGCAACATCTGTCAAGGACCCTCCCAGGCCAGTTCCTGCCAGGAAATGACTACTGCCCAAGGAATGGCCAACAGTTCAAGCATGGCCCCTCACTGGGTCTCTTAGTAATTATTTTTCTCATTTCCATGGCTCTTCAAATTCGGAAAATACTTGTGTTCATTTTAATTACATGATTTAGGATACTTTAATCCTCAGAAAAACCTTGCCAAGTAAATCTGCACTGCTACTCTAGATTTATAGATGGGAAAATTGAGAGGCTTACTCAAGACCACACAGCACTTTCCATCTGTGACTAGCGATTTAGCTCTTGGGTGGATAGAGTGTCTTGTAATAGTATCTATGCGCTATCAGAGATGTCACCAGAAGTGTTAACTGTGAATGTCTTCTTCTTCTCCTCCGCCTGCCTCCACATCCTATTCTCAGCATTCTGTTAACATAGTAAATACTTGTGAGAAACTTAATGAGTTATGGCAACCAGGGCTAAGTTCAAGACAGTTGCTGAATCCACTGAGCACCACAGGTTCAACTGAATGTAGAGCAGACCTCCCCAGATACTTATAACAGGACGTGGAATGAATTCCCCTCCAAAGGTTTCCAAGGGAAAAACTAAAGGCCCCTAGACTCTCACCTTTTCTGCACCTCATTCAACCTTACTAATCTTAATAGGGGGTTGGAAAGACCCAGTAAGAGTGGGCTATAGTATTTCACTCCTCTCTAGAGCACTTCTCTGTCACCTCACCCCCTGCAACACCTCCTGCATACTCATTAAGTGCAGTGGTGGGTAGGAGAGTTGGAGGGCTCCCAGAAAACTGCTTACTGAAGCTGGGAGTGACTGCAGGCTCCATGGACTGAACGTTACTCAACTGCATCCAGGGACAGTTCATGAGAGAAACTGACAGATGTCCTCTGGAATCTGGGTCTACGAACTCAGAGCCTGGGGTCTGCATCTCACAGAAAAGTTGGCTGGAGCCAATGTGCAAAAGTAGAGTGCAGAGGGTGTGCAGCAGGCTGCCCTTTGCATAATGATGTCTGAGACGCCCAGGATCTGAGTGCATGCTGCAAAGGGTAACCCAGCCTCGAGACACCTTGTGTGACCCGGCCTAAAAGGGCTGACTCAATCACAGGTTGTGGGATCAACCTCCAGGAGCAGGAGCTCGGATAAATTCAAAGAATGGTAAAGCAGAGACACCTCAAGTGAGGGGCCTCCAAAGATGCAGAAGTGCAGCTCACGAGAGAGAAGACGTACATAAGCACATCACATCTGGAAAGCGTTAAGGGCCAGGAGAAAGATGGCACCCAGATAAGCAAGGGGATTTTTGCCCCTTTCCTTCTAGTCATCCACTTCCACTACTTCTGTGATACTGGTGATATGGTTTGACTCTGTGTTCCCACCCAAATCTCATCTCAATTTGTACCTGGTGGGAGGTGACTGGATCATGGGGGCAGTTTTCCCCACGCTGTTCTACTGATAGTGAGGGAGTTCTCGTGAGCTCTGATAGTTCAAAAGTGGTAGTTTCCCCTCCGTGCTCTCTCCCTCTCCTGCCACCAAGTGAAGAAGGTCCTTGCTTCCCCTTCACCTTCCACCATGATTTTAAGTTTCCTGAGGCCTCTCTAGCCATGCAGAACTATGAGTCAACTAAACCTCTTTTGTTTATGAATTATGCAGTCACAGGTAGTATATTTATAGCAGTGTGAAAATTGACTAACACACCTGGGAAACACCTGCAACAAAAACAAGGGATGTAAAAACAAAAGAGCAAGAGGTCTGCTCTAGTCCTGCCTTTCAGGAGTTCGAGTATAATAACCTTCTCCCTTGCCACCAGCACCTTTCCTAACCAGATCTCTGTCCTCACCCTCCTCCCAGTCTATACAGGGACCCAGGCGCTTTCGTAAGTCTTGAAGAAGTAGAGATGGTTCTCAAGTAGCAAGTTGGAACTTAGAAGAAAGTGGGGGGAAGCGGGCAGGAGGATGAGCTCCCACATCACTGGCAAGAGTGTGCAGTGAAGAGCCTGCAGTACTGAGTGGACCACCTGCTGAGAGCCATGAAGGGTGGACAACAGGCCAGGCATTCAGCAGGGTGACCATGTAGAGTGAAGGTGGTGCATGGGCCTGGTGATGATCATCACCAGGTACATGGGCCGCATTGATCACCATCTCATTGAGATGATCACCACCAATGAGATAATCACCACCAAGAATGGCAGGAAGCTGTTCCAGTGCTGAGCATGTCTGGCCTAGATTTAAGAGCCATGTACTCCTTCTCGCTGGACTTCGTGGAGGCCCACAATAAGCGCTGGAAGGAAATCAGAAGTGGGAACCAGGAATGGGTGCCAGAGGGCGAGCCCGAGCTCCAGGAGCTCAGCTGTATGTCCCTCCAGCCCAACTCCCACAACTCATGCGCCTACTGGATGAAGGCGGCCATCTCCCACAGCAAAGTCAAGATCAACAACCAACTACGCAGAGGGGGCCTGATCATGTCAAACTCCTTAGTAAGTATCAGCCTCGCATTTACATAGTGACGGTGTGGTGTCCACAACACATGATCGCCAGTCATTGCTTTCCAAGACCTGTTCATAAATAACTATGACAACTTATCAGAATGAAGAGCTCACAGCTCAAATTCAACATGATTCATTTGCAAAGGCTTCCCTGGATGCAAAGTAGAAGTATATGACGGAAGAACTTCAAGGCAGCCAGGAAGAACCCCAGTCTGGGCACTCTCATTGAATGGGTAGCTTATTCCTGGAACCAGCACCCTCTGTCCACCTGCCAACTCCCATCCTCAGTTTGGAGGCCCCCCTCACTTCCTTCCACATACAGCTGTGAAAGGTACCCTGCCCTGAGGAACCAGCATTCATCCTCCTACCCTAGCCCTATGCTCATTGGAACAGTTCTCCAACATATTCTGACAATTCATCTGCGTGTTCATCTGTGCTCCAATCCCCTGTCAGTTGGTCCAGCCTTGAATGCCTGCCCACATCAACATGTGCCCCATGAGTCATAACACCAATCCATCTACTAGTTATAGGATCCCCACTGTATGAAGGGACTGTCACAGACAGAGACACGCCTAACAGCCAGTACCACACCTCAGCCCAAGCTTACCTGGTAGCCTCATAGCCATGTCACCACCTTCCATGTGAATCAAGACCTTTGTCTTGAAAGATGCAATGACTTTGCAACCAGTGTTCATTTGGTTGATCTAGTAGGTATAAAATGGCAGTCTCATGGGTCAAAGGAAGGAAATAAACTCTTATTATCTTAATTTTAAAATAAGAGAAGGAATACATGTTCTGCTACTTATCAAAAAGTCCTATCACCACCTCCCACTTTGCCGGCCATCTGCAATAGCAGTGTTGTCCTGAGTCATATAGGTGAATTCAACTATGGAAGCAATGCAGTTGACCTAATTCATCATGATTCACAGAAAAAAAAATTGTTTACTAGGGTCCAGAACTTCTTCTTTGTTTCTCACATAGCATATAGATGACTTTGGCATACCAGAATTTGTAAACTCCAATGGTCCTATTTTAGTGAGATAAAAAACAAACTTTCATTCTCTTCCTTTTTGCTTTCAAGTAGTGGTCAGGCCTCTTTTGTGTCAGGTGTCATAGCTACAGTTGACATACCTAGAGTTTTGACAAAGTAGCCAAAAACAATAAGTAGAAAGCATTGTCTGCAAAATAAAGATATTATTAAAAAACAATAAAATATTATTATATTATTATTATTATTTTGAGCTGGAGTCTTGCTCTGTCGCCCAGGCTGGAGTGCAGTGGCGCAATCTCGGCTCACTGCAGCCTCTGCCTCTGGGTTCAAGCAATTCTCCTGCCTCAGCCTCCCAAGCAGCTGAGATTATTACAGGTGCCTACCACAATGCCTGGCTAATTTTTGTATTTTTAGTAGAGACAGGGTTTCGTCATGTTGTCCAGGCTGGTCTCGAACCCCTGACCTTGTGATCTGCCTGTCTCAGCCTCCCAAAGTACTAGGATTACAGGTGTGAGCCACTGCACCTGGCCAATAAAATATTATTTTTAAAAAGAAAAGAAAATGGAAAAATTCAGAGCCTAACATCACTGAAGGCAGTCGGGGGTGGTGTGGCATTTTGGGTAGAAGCTGTTCCCTATTTCAATTCCCATTGAATTCCATCCATTTAATAAAACTGGTTTCACAAAATATCAAGATAGAACTTCAAGCCTTTCTTGATAGACCATACACCTCTGTCCTACTCTACTTCTCCATTCCCATCAGTCATACAATACAGAGTAGGGAAACGGAGCATACCTCCTATTCTCTGTCATCAGTACCTTGAAAATGAGGGTTTAGACTAATAACCAGGTAATCTCCAAGGTCAGTTCCAGACCAGCCCTAAAATTTAATTACCTTAAGCCTTCAAAGAACTAAAAACCGTTCTTTCATCAAATAGTTGGAAGACCCTGGGACAGTGGATTGTTATTCCTCAAAACCAAAACCTGGGATCTATTCTACTAACAAACCTGTGTGTGATCTCAAGGGCAAAAATTGATCAATCTAAGTCTCAATTTCCCCATCTGTTGCAAAAGAGTCTTGAAACCTTGCAGCCATAAAAAAAAAAAGAACAAGTTCATGTCCTTTGCAGGGACATAGATGAAACTAGACGCCACCACTCTCAGCAAACTAACACAGGAACAGAAAACGAAACATCACATGTTCTTACTCATAAATGGGAGTTGAATAATGAGAGCACATGGACGCAAGGAGTGGAACATCAAACACCAGGGCCTGTCAGGGGGTTGAGGGCAAGGAGAGGGAGAGCATTAGGACAAATACCTAATACATGCAGGGCTTAAAACCTAGATGATGGGTTGATAGATGCAGCAAACCAACATGGCACATGCATACCTATGTAGCAAACCTGCATGTTCTATATATGTATCCCAGAACTTAAAGTAAAACTAAAAAAAAGATTCCTGAAATCTGCCTTCTGTCCATTTTCCTGAGACACAGAAAGACATCATGTTAGATCCCATATTTATGATACTTTACAGATGCTCCTGGAGTAATACTACAAAGTTGAAATCCAACCATTATGTTCCCCTCAGAGGCTGGATCCAGTGCTACCAACTCAACAAAGCTACCATCATCATCAGCCTGCAATTCCTTTCTTCCCATAAAACCACTCATCATAATTGAAGTGGCTAGTGGTGCGGTTTGGTTTTTTGCGGGACTTAAATGGGTGGGCAATTTCCTTTTACTTTGTCAGGTCTGAGCCGGTTGGGGGTAGAAGTGGGAAGAGAGATCAGAACTTAAAATTAGTCTGGTCACAGCCACTAGTATACTCCCATGCAATATGGGAAGGCTTGGTATGGCAAGTAAAACACCACATCTGATATACAATGGTCCAGTCAGCAACAGCACAAACAAACAAAATGAGGTGTGATTGCCCCAACAGGTGGGCACAACATAACATCAGAAAATTGTGAGGCACACACTCCCAGGAAGGTCAAGAATGCAGATCACAAGCTTCGAGGAAGTCTGTCAACATGGTAGAACCCAGACTTGGAGCTGGAATTTGAACTTGAAGAATGAGGAAGGGGCTGATGAATAGGTGGGTAAACAAGAACCAAGACAGTCAGAGGCTGGTTATTTAAGAGAGTACAAAAGACAGCATATCAGAACAAAGCAAACATTGAAACATTCTAATCAGGGCTAAAAGGCAAGGGCAGGCCAGCAGCAGTGAGAGAAATAAATTGGGGGGCAGCCTACACATATGATCTAGTGATCTAGTGGCTCTAGCTGGGGAGAGCGGGGATCCTGGATGAAGAAAACCAGGCTAGGCCTAACCTGGATATTTATTAGGTTGATCAGAATCTGTGGACAATAGGATAATATTAAAACCAAGGAATCTTTCACATTACATGTCATCACTTGCTCCACTAGAAATAAAAAAGGCTGATTATACAGAAAGATGGGATCTCTAGAACATTCCTTGGAGAACTCTGTAAGGTGGGCACAGAGATGAAGATAGAGTTAAAGTCCAAGTCTATGACCTGCAGCAATTTTGGAACAAGCCTTGATATAGGATTGTAGATGGGACTGCAATACTGTTTCAAGGATGCTTACTCAGTCTGGATCAGTAGTATTTAAATGGTAAAAATGAATTTAAAAACATCATTTAGGGTAAGTTACATCAACATGTGTGAAGGAAACACACTGGGTGAACCCAATTACCTCCTGAGCTACTGACCCCACAGTGAATGTGTTAGATGACCAGGCTGTCCTGCCTCTGAAATATTGGTTTCATTGTCAGATATCACAACTCACAGTACCCAAGAATGGGCATCCAACATAGGTGATGAATAAGAGAGCTAAAATCTTTACAATTCAAGTAAATGAGAGTATGGATGTTACAGTTCTTCCAATTCCCCATTTTTGTACACTTTGTTCCTGTGGTCAAACCTAAGGGAGTTTATGGCCTTGAAAAACACTTAATACGTACATCAAAACAGAAGAAGGTATTTAAATGACTTTGAACCTACCATTAACTCATCCAAAATAAGAACAAGTCTACAAATGATGAGTAAGCCATAGGAAGGCAACTGCAAATGACTTGTAAGAAAAGCAATTGAAAAAAATGTTCAAGTAGTTCCTATAAGCTTCAAAGACAAGTACTAGCAGGTAACAAAATGGCAGCATCTTTTAAAACTATGTTGGATAATGTCATATAAAGTGTTAACTATATTAGAGTACTGTCTTTAAGTTGCAGCATTTCAGAATAATTTGTAATAATTTTGGCAATGAGATCAGAAATTTACTTTTTGTATCAAAGTATTTTCATTTGTTCCAAGGCAAGGCACTTGTGCAAATATTTCAGATGAGACAAAGATTTTTGTTTTGTATTGCTGCTAAAGCTTCTCTCGAGTTCACTCGAACACAGCATGGTTGTTCTACTTTAGGTATTGTGTCACAGTATAGGAAAACAGAAATAATTTCCTGTTTCTAAAAGGGAAAGGAATTAATGCGGGAAATTATTTACAAAGGTGACCAAGGAACTGAGTGCTAAACAAGGAGGAGTGAATAATCCAGGAATTAGCAACAGCTAGAAGCCACTACCACTCCTAGACCAGAAAGAGAAAATGAAAAATGGGTGTTACAGAACATAAGAGCTGAGCCCACCAGGGTGTGCTGGTCAATGTTTAACAAATTGGTTCTCTGTCAAGGGAAAGCCAGGATTTGGCCTATTTTAAGTCATCAGTGTGATATTGATGGAGTTGGAAAAACATAAACATGGAGTTGAAAAAAAATAAAACTGTCCCTTATAAACTGGTGTAAGCTGGCTCACACACTAGGATGGAATCATTTGACAGAAGCTGTGGCCACGGCAGGAAGCTGAAAGCAGCAGAGAAGGAGGGGAAAATACCCTGGCTTCTCCAAGCTGCCTCTCATCACGCACTGCTGCCTGCTATTGGCTCAACCCAGACAGAAACATGCCCAAACAAGAGAAATGCAAACTGCAGGGACCAGCCACCCCTACAATTCACATAGAGAAGAGTGGGGAAGGGAGAGAACTGAGATACTTGGAATACTACTGATATTTTCAACATACTCAATTAGATTAACTTAGCTATGTAGGGTTGAAAGGCATCATGCTTACATCTGCAGATCAAGTAAGTATCAGCATGCAACTAAAAGTTCAAATTTGGCCTCAACATACAAAACCAATGACAGTTTTTAATCCTTGAGTAAATACTTAGCAGGAATGTGCTAAGTATACACACTGTGGTATCTAAATATACCACTGTGGTATCTGGATTGAACATCTCATGATGTTACAACATACATTTAAGAGGCATTTTGTGAACACAGGGAGAATTTTAAATGATTAAAATTCCATTCATCATATTTCAAATTAAATACTCACCATGCATTCAATTCATTCAGCAACCATGTCTCTTTGCAAACTGTTCCAAACATTTGGCATATAGTAGTGGACAAGATAGACAAAATCTCTGCCCTTGAAGAGCCTGCACACTAGTAGAAAGGCAAGACAATGAAAATAAATAAGCAAATCATGTAAAATATTAGAAAATGATAAGCACAATAGGGAGACATACTCAATAAAATGGGGATAGAGAGTAATAAGGGGCTTTACAATTTTTAAAAGGTTGGGAGGGAAAGGCCTCACTGATAAGCTGTCATCGAAGCAAAGACTTCAAAGAAATGATGAGTAAGCCATGGGGGTTTGGGGCGGGAGCAGGGGAAAGTGCCCTGGGTGATAGTTGCTCAATGTATTGTAAGAACAACAAAAAAACTGCAGCAGTCGGGAAAGAGGCACTACAGATCATGTACGCCATTGTAAAGTTTCCAGCTTTTACCATACATATCGTAATTGGGAGCTACTGAAGAATTTTTTTTTTCCAAGACGGAGTCTTGCTCTGTTGCCCAGAGTTGGAGTGCAATGGCACAATCTCGGCTCACTGCAAACTCTGCCTCCCGGGTCCAAGCAATTTTCCTGCCTCAGCCTCCCAAGTAGCTGGGATTACAAGCATTCACCACCATGCCCAGCTAATATTTGTATTTTAATCACCATGTTGGCCAGGCTGGTCTTGAACTCTTGACCTCGTTATCCGCTCACCTCAGCCTCCCAAAGTGCTGGGATTACAGGCATAAGCCACTGCGCCCAGCCGCCACTGAAAAATTTTGAGCAGAGGACTGGATCACTCAGCTGCTGTGTTTGAAACAGACTGTAGAGGTCCAACAATGAAAGCAGGGAGGCCAACTAGGAGGCTACTAGAATGGTTCAAGCTCTAGAGAGTGATGTGGCTTAGGTCAGGGTGGTAGCAGTAAAGATGGCAAGAACTGTTCAGATTCTGGATGTATTTGAAAGATAGGTATAATAGGATTTGCCGAAGGATTGGATGTAAGATGTGAGAAAATGACAAAAGTTCAGAGATGACTCAAACCTGGGACCTGAGAGGAGAGATGACAACTCTAAGCGGAACAGTTTTGGAGAGAAAGATCAGGTTTTGTTTTTGAACATGGTAAGTTTGAGATGTCAGATATTTATTTACAAGAGGTTGCATCAAGTTGGACAGAACATTATTTTGTGTTCAGATAGAGGCCTGCACTGGAGATATAAATTTGGGAGTTGTCGATATGTAATTGGAATTAAGGCCATGAAAATGCATCAGATGCCTAATGTCTGTGGGTTGAGCCTGGCAACCTTTGCCAACTGAGGTTATGTGAAGAAACATTAAGACAATGCCCTAAGGCACCCATTGTATGTGACGGATTAACTTTCTTCCTAGGTACCTAGAACTAATTATTTTCCTTGGAAAAAGTTGAGAAAATAGTCTCTCAAATCATTTTTGTGTCCACGGTTCAGATGAGAAACCATGGTTGAAAAAGATGGATAGGGAGTTTGACGCAGTTGGGACAATAGCCGTGCAGAAAGGAAACTGAGAAGTGGCCACTGAGACGGGAAGAAAGCCAGGACAGCGAACCCTGGAGGCTAAGTGAAGGAGGGATCAAGAGTGTCAAATGCTGCTGATGGGTCCTGCGAAGTGAGAACTGAGAATCTGTGGACAGATTTGGCTACACAGAGGTCTATGGACCTTGACGAGTGCCATTTCAGAGAATGGTAACTGGACTGGGCTTAGGAGAGAACCGGAAGTATGAATGAACTCAGGTATAGTTAGACAGTGATTCAAACTGGGTCCAAAACTATGTGTTAACCATTTCTCAAGTGTCTGAGTCAACCAGATTGAATAATGTTTTCAGTAGGCTTAGCTTTTAAGAAAATTATACCTATTTGCAAGAATTTATCTGTAAATCAGTTTTTTTTCCAATGAGGAAAAACCAAACAAAACTTTAAAATATGTTAGATATTAACGTTCCAACTCACATCCACAAATCTAGACTTCAAATATTTGTCCTCATAATTAGCTTTGTTAATGTTACTGGTTAACTTGAAAATAGTTATTAGAAACCTGAACTTGTGAAATAAATTCATGCCAAAATAGAACTTGTAGCTTTAATATGTTGAGCTTTTACTTAAGTGTCATTTGCAGAATATTTAAAAATCACGGACACAATCCAGTTATTTTTCTTGAACACATTACATATATGGAGAGCTTCAACCACTTGAAAGTCGGTGGCTGACAATATAAAATATACATTCTATAGTTCTCATGATCAAATAATTTGTGGGAATCTCATACATTCTCTGAAACCTGGTTTCTTTTTCTGTAGAACAAGAATGATAATACTGGAAGCATTCATTAAAAATGCTTTAAGAGTCTAGCAAGTACAGTCTCTCATTGGTAAGTGACATATTAACCCTGGACTAACTAGACCAATCAGAAAAAGTGAGATGTTGGCTGGCTTAGACAGATGGCCCAGCTGACTCAGGTGAACGGAACAAAAAAGAATCTAAAATAATAGAAAGTAGAAATATAATGTGCAGAGCTCCTATCAAGGACTTTTTGGCGTACTCACTGTCAAGTCGATTCTCTCTTGGAAGTTTTTGGGGGCCATTGGCATGATGTCATATCTGAAAGAGCCCCCTCCACACATGCACTGTGTCATACACACCTTCACATACGTGGCTTCAACTCTTTTCCACTAAGATCATCCAAGAGCTTTAGTGATTGGGGCATGGATACTTGAGATTCTATGGACTCCTTTGCTTTTCACTTTCAAGGCTTTCTGAAAACAGCTGCAGAAATACCAAGACCTTTGGAAAAGGCTGATCTTACTACATTTTCAGCCAGACTGCAAGCTGAGAGAAGTGGAAATATTACCAGCCTGTTTTCCTGAAATCCCTGTCAGAGCTGCTCCAGCAATTTCTTGGCTTTCCATATGACCTCAAAACAGGACAACCTCATTTTCCAAATCCATCTGCTTTTTTAGCTTTACTTCTAGCCTCACATTTAAATATGCAATCAAATCAGGCACAATAGCCCCACAGTCCCAATAGTACCCAGATTTGCAAATCTGAGTTATGACAACCTTAGAACACATAAATCAGATGGTAAACTCAAATCACAAATCCTCTACCCGAAGGTTCAACTCCAAGAAATCCATTACCGGCAACATACTGCAATATATTTTCAGACAAGCTAAAAGACAAATGCTTTATGTCAAAACGCTCTTTAGCAAGGGTTGTGACTAGGGTTGGCAAATGTCGAGAATTCCAGTTAATATTATCTCATAGCTAGAGATTTCAAAGCCAGAATAACCTAGAGGAAAGACTGAAAGCAAAAATGGTTACCAATGTTAAATGTAAAGAATGTCAGTCAAGAACTTCAAACTAATCTCTCATTCACTCAATCTGGTATTAGCAGATTCAGGAAGCTGTTGTAAACAAGCACTTCTGCATACTCCACTCCAGCCTGTGTGGAACTACACACACGAGCCACAGCTCAACACACTGCACTCTCCTGGGGACTGCTGCATCCAAGAACTCATGCAGCCAGTGCTCTTGGAAATGAAAGTTAACCTGCCCCTTCCCCAGAGACATAAAACTCTCTCCGATAGTCCCTCATTCAGAGCCGTTTTCTGGGCAAATGTCCACAGCAACACCCATTCAGAAAATCAGAAATCAGGTTGCCAAGGAAATGAGAAGTTCAAGAGACAATATTAAGAAAACAGGCCATGTTGTGCCATGCCTTAGCAGCCCTTCAGAATTTCTAGGAGACTGATTTAAATTTGGTTCAGGCCCAAGACACAAATGTATGGACAGAGTAATCCTGGGAAGTCCAATCCAAAAAACACTAAAGGAAGGGTCCAGGTCAACTTAAAGTCTGTTCCAAGGGTCCTCTGGTCAGTTCTGGACTGCAGCCAACTTCTGGTACCTGTCTCAATGCTAACTCAAAGCAGGTGCTCAGCTCCAGAACAACGCTTTACTGCCTGAAATAGGAAGGCCTACAGGTAGGGTTGAATGTCACAAGTGTATTCTGGTAAGTAGCAGGCCTTCACTTTTCATTTTATTCTGGCTCAACTGTCCACCCTCAGGATTGGAGCAGAACTAGACCAGCTTATCATCCTCCCTCATGTCCCTTCCACCAGTAGGCACATGTGACATAAAAAAAAAAGTAATCTAGGATGCCACTTCACCATGTCAGATAACATGAACTTAACAAAGAAAAAGAGTAAGGAGGGAAGGAATGATGGAAGGAAGGAAAAAGAGGGTGGAAAGAAGAAAGGAATAAATAAAGGTCTATTTAAAAAAGAAAGATAAAAGAAAAACTAGGGGACCAAATCATGTTCAGCTTCCAGGTAAAATGTGCCTTCCACCAACCTAAGAAGTTCAGAAACACGCAAATGCCATACTTTCAGGACTCCGGCTTTCCCATGGCCTTCTAGGACTGTTACGATTTACTTTCTTCTGTTGTATTTGATATATTTCTTTTTATTTCCCTCTTAGCATCTTTTGCTTTTTAAAAACAATTATCATATAGCAAAATGGACTTTTGGGGGCAGATGATTCTACGAATTTTAACACATATAGATGTGTGTAAACACCACCACCATCAGGATCCAGAACAGCTGCCTGACCCCAAGAAACTTCCTGGTACTATCCCTTCATAGTCACTCCCTCCACCCTACCTGCAACCACTGATCTGTTCTCCATAAATAGATTGTTGTTTGTTCCATATTCCCAAACTCATAATGCTATAGCTTATAGAGGGAGAGTTAAGCATCTTATTACTATAGTTGTTTTAACTAATTATAAAATGTATTCAAAATAAAATGTAAATTTATGTTAATAAGCATCAAACTATAAAAGGTGAACTACCTGAACCACAACCTTTAATTCCAGCCGAAGCCAACCTGGGACTGGGCAGCCTAGAAAACTCAACCCTGTTCACAAAGGCCTGGACTTTCTCTCCTTCCCCAGTGAAGCTTCTTCACCCTGCTCCCGAATGGCCTTTAATCAGCCTCATTTTCAGCACTGATGATGTAAATGGTTCATCTAGTCATGGCCCATTGCTCCGCACTGGGAATGGATCGCATGCTCTCCTGTGCACTAGCCACTTCTGGATCCTCCAAATAATATTTTCAGTTAGGCCAATCTCCAGCCTATGGCCCCAAGCCTTAGGAATGGCCAGGAGGCCAATACACGTTCTCATTCCAACCTCATCCCTAGCAAGTGGCAATTTCTGAAGATACTACATTCCTCAGCTTCCAATACAATAATCTGAAATGTCTCCATATACGTATCTGCCACATGTATAACTTATAGAAAATATAAGATATTAAGAACTCAAAAAATTTACTACACAGAATAATGCAATAATATATCATATTAAAATATATGATTCTCATATACATATATATACAAATTATATATGTTAACAGATTCAATAAATGAGATTAGATCACCATAGAAATTATCATACATTTTGAACATTCACTGAAGTGGCTCTTTAGGTTGAATCATTAATAGTTGAATAGTATATTTCTCACAAAATTATATGATCTGAGCATTTTCCTTAATGCTTGACTTTAAGGCTACTAAAATTCAACGTTATTAAATTAACATTAGTTATGCATATTTCAGGTTTATAAATAAAAAATGCACAAGTTTCTAGTGTCATAAAATGTCTCAGGTCCTCCAATTAAGCTGAATTCTAGGAAAAAAACATGGAAAAATACGGCTTACTGATGTTCAAGATACAATTGAGGTTGGTCGGGTGTAGTGTCTCATGCCTGTAATCCCAGGATTTTTGGGAGGCTCAGCTGGGCAGATCACTTGAGGTCAGTAGTTCGAGGCCAGCCTGGCTAACATGGTGAAATCCCATCTCTACTAAAAATACAAAAAATTAGCCGAGCATGGTGGTACACGCCTGTAATCAAGGCTACTCGGGAGGCTGAGGCAGGAGAATCGCTCGAACCCAGGAGGCACAGGTTGCAGTGAGCCGAGATTGCGCCATTGCACTCCAGCTTGGGGGACAAGAGCAAAACTCCGTCTCAAATATAAATGATTGAGGTTTATATACCTATTCCCTCTCTCAACACTACTATCTTCTTTATTATCCAATTAATTATTCTCCTAAAGACAGAATTATGGAAAAATCCCGTTGAATTATTTGTTTGCATAAACTTAACAACTTTTTTGGTTCCTCAATTATTGGGCTCTTATCAATTACATAAACCAATAATATGAAATACTTTTTTATTGCAGTTTTTCTTGGAACGAGCCGGGAAGCAAAGGAACACCTTATTTTTTTCATAAATCCCTTTCCTTCCTCCTTAACTCACGATTGTGACACGATAGAGCTATCGCTTCAAGGCATGTTTCTGATAGTGTAACACTCACTAACCCAGAAGCAGAAATCCATTGCTCCTACCTCTGATATATTAGTATGTTAACCGCCAGTTGGCGATGGCCCAAAAAGGGGTTCCAATCCAAATGTTTTCTATATAAACTGAACATCCAATATTAAAAGAATCCATATCTATGGCAAACAACCAAGTCATGTTTATTACATTCCATTTTTATGATGAAATGCAAATTTTTCATGATGAGGCAAATCCCTACATTCAAAAACATAAATAGAATGATCCTTAAAAAATAATGTTTGCTGATTAAAACAGTAACACATTTATAAAATAAGTTCTGCCTTTGAATTAAGTATATTTTCATTTGGGCAACAATAAGATACATTTTCATTCAGTTTTAGTTAGTAGTTTTTCTCAAACAGGCAGAGTAGCCTCCATTGCTTGATGATCTCTTTTGATAATCTGCTAAAGATACCACATTACTGATGTGCTTTCAGGGAAAGATCATTTAATAAATATGGATACCTATATTGTTAGCCTGAATCTCCCTCTTCTCTTCTCCTCCCTACCCCATGGAATTCTTCCGTTTTTCTTTTCTTTAAGACTTCATGAAAAGATAAATGATCATAATGCTACCTATTCATGATTACAGCTATAAAATTTAACATTCTTTAAAATTCTACATCTTCTTCTTTCAAAGCTAAGAATTCTCCCTGGAAAACTGCTCATATACACATACATTCAACATTTTGCAAATAGCTCCAGGAGTTCAAAGCATCTCTAAAATCCATCCATAGGTGCAGAAAGTGTCTGTGGCCCACCAGAGCAAACACTGCTCCACAAGCCAATTCCCACACAGCCACCCATTCAATTCCCACCTAGCCCAAGGCTTGCCACCTCATCAGCCCTTCCTTCAGTCAATACTGCTGAGCCCAGATTAACTTACGGCTCCTCGTGAAGCCTTCCCAAGCTCCTTCAACTCATGTAGCTTTCTAACTTTTCTGGCTTCCTCACAAACACAGAGTCAAGTCTTATGACTTAGCCTTCCACTTCCCTCTAGACGATTCATACAGGTAAACTGAGCCCTTAAACCTAACTGGTAAACCCCTGAAAGCAGATATGATGGATCCTATATCTCTGCAGGTTCCCCCATAGCACCGGGCACAGTGTGAGAAGCTGAATGAATGTTTTTTATTGCATAATCAACCCACCCATCTACTCATCTTCTGGGTAGCCTCTGTCCCACCACCCCTACTTCTCCCAGAAGGATGGGGCCAGGAATCACAACTTTATGACTTGTATCTATGTTACGCAATGATCAGGAGCTATTACTCACTATTTTATTTATTCACTCAGCAAACACTTATTAAGTTCCTACTATATGCCAAGCACTAAGCTAGGTACTGGAAATACAAAAGAGACAGAAATGTAAGCAAATTATTGATGATGTGTTACATGTAATAACAGAGGTGTATACAAGGCAGCAATAGAAAGGAGGAGAAAGGAGCAACTATCTATAGAGATGTTAGTGAAGTCATAGTGGAGAATAGGATGCTTGAAACAGATGGCTAAAAACAATTGGTATGAATTTAACCAAATGACCCAGGATGGGAAATGCATCCAGGAGAGAAACAGCAAATGCAAAGACACAAATGCACGAATATAACATGTCTTTTATCCTCTCCTCACCTTCCCTGGTCAGGCCTTCCATGAGCCTCTATTTCAATAAGGCCAATTCACTTCACCTTTAGGATTATTTACATGAACTAAGTAATGGGAATTCATTTCTTAAAATTTACTAAGATGCACTGCCTAGCCAATATGAATTTTAAAATGCTAAATAAATTTAGTATTGCAGGTTTGGAAATGCAATCCAAATCCACATTATGGGTTTGGAAAGAAACACATGTGACTGACTCAACATTCATTTTATTGGGCTACATATTTTTATAGAGAAGATTTTTAATACAATTTTAATTTTAATGATCTGTCTGCCTTTAAGGGATAAAGTAACATCAAGAAAAATGGCTGTAAAGTTATTTATTCAATGTTTCCATTCCTGTATCATTTACCTCTCCAAGTGAGTTTCAGTTTCTCTGTCTGCTGGCTTTGTAAACCTCTCTTTGGACTTTAACAACTATGGAATCACTTTTACTGTGAAGTTTAATATCCTGCTTTAAGATCCAAATATGATTCACATATTGCATCTTCAACATTTCTAAAACAAATGGTCTACTTGGGATTTTTTTTTTAAATTACTTTTCTCCAGAATACTTAAAAACACGGCTTCCAATATCTGGAAAGGGGACTTATTTAAATATATGCATAATACTGCCTTGGGTTTGTTTTCCTGCCTCTTATTTTAAGAAGACAAATTAATAATAATGCTAAACTAATTTTAAGAAACACTAATGGTGTTAAAATGCATCAATAGTCTGGCTAAAAAAAAAAATGTTGAAAAAATGTTAAGAACAAATGGTTGCAGAGGTGTCAGTCTTGGCACTTAACACTTTTTCAGAGACCTGAGCCTGTAATTGCTTTTAAAGGCATGAAAGTCCCTGCTGTCTCTCTCTTTCTCACTCTCTCTTTGGTAGATCCAGAGATTTCATTTTGAGAGCCTGGAGGATGCTCCAAAATTTATAATCAAGACATAAAGCCTCACTGATGGTGCTATATAAAAGGTGTTTTTACTGTTGTTAATCTCAGATACACCTAAGTAAGCAAAAATTTCCCAGGGAAGTAATTTAAAACCATTTAGAGCTGTTTCATGAATCTCTGAGTTCAGAACTTGGCATCTTTGTAGCCACTGGAGTTCTGGGACCACAAAGTTGAAAACAGCAAGAGAATGAAGCCCTGGATCCTCATACTAGAATGCTGAGATAATAATAATCAGGATAATACATTACATTTGTACTGTGCTTTATAATTGTAAGAATTCTTTCCCAAGATTCATCTCATGTGATCATCCTAAACTTCCAACAGAAATAACAAGCCTAGATTTCAGAAGCAACACGTCCAAGGACATGTAGCCAGCTAGTAGCAAGACTAGAATCAAAACCCAGATCTTGCTGACACAAAATAACTTTCCCATTACACTACATATAGAATGACCAATCAATCTCTCTAACCACGCTTCCCTTACTTTGTTTTCCATTTCTTAAAAGAATCATTGATTTTTTAAAATACATAATATTTCAGGATCCGCAGACCTTCATTTTAAGTTTCCAGTTTTAAAATTTTATTCAACGGCCCGATATCGATTTCCTCTTTATTCAAAGTTAGCCTTACTGGAAGAAGGGCAGTCCAAAGCAAATAAAGATGTTTTGCATTCCCTTCTCTTTGTTCCCTTTTACATCATTGCTGAAGCACATACTGAATGCCTCTCTCAGCCAGCAAAAGTTTCTTCCCAGTCATTTGTTGAGCCTTGCTTCTCTGAGAAAGCATTGTAATTGGTCTCCTTTTCAAGTTTCCACCGAAAATCTCCCCAAAAAGATCTCAGGGAGCATAAAATGCATGCAGCAAGGCCTAAGTGATGCTTTGTATTTAAGATAATAAGACTCTAATACCAATCTCACGAACACATTATTAAATAAGTTTTTTTAGTTCTTTTCATGCTATACAAAAGAGCCCTGAGAAAACCAGCAAAGGAATAATTTTTCTTGAATTCCCAACTACTGAACGAGCACCAGACTTCTTCTATTAATTAATTTGTTCTTTATAGGTTCAACATGAAACCTACCTGCCAGCAGTGTTCTAGGCCTTGGGGATTCAGTGGTGACGACACAAAGTTTCTGCCTTGCAGAGCTTATATTCCAGAAGGAGAGTAGGATAGAGAATATATCCAAAAGCAAATAATACCAGATATCGTTAAAGATAATGAAAAAATAAAATAAGGTAGTAGGATAGCACATAATGGCAATGACAGACCAAGAGGGAGCAGGAAAACCAACTGAGAAATGATTATGTTAGCCCAGGTAAGAGATGAAGTTATGTTGAGGAAAGATAGTTAGAATCAGCACATGCAGCTGGGTTGATGTCAAGCTTGAAGAACAGAAAATCCAAGGTTTATTCCAAGGTTTGTGCTTGAGTAAATGGATAGCTAACGATGCCATTAGTTAAAATGGAGACGTGTTTGGGAGAAACAAGGTAGCCATGAGGACATCAAGGATTCTCTTTATTGCCAAGTCAAGGTTTGAGATGCCACTGAGGCAGAGATGCTTTTTAAAAAAATTGCATATACAAGTCTGATGCTCAGTGGGGAAATGCAGGGCTAGAGATACAAATTTGAGAGTCATTTCAAATACAGATGGTATTTAAAGTCATGGAACCAGAGGAATTCACTGAAGTATACGTGTAATCAAAAGGGATTTAAATCATGGTTAGCCACATATTAGCTAACTGGGGCAAAGTCATTAAGCTTTCTACAACATTTCTATGCACAGTTAATGTATATCTGAACATGCTAGGAAATCTGTAGGGCACTACAGAGTGTTGTCATCCGATGCCCAATAAATCTAACACCACAGGAAGTGACAGCAAAACCAAGAATAAATATCAAAATTTCCTATCTGGGTAATGAAATTTTCAGTTATCTTAGCAGACGAACAAAACAAATTGCCAGCAAATTCTCTGGAAGAAAGTGTCACTGAGGGAAATGAAGATGGGGTGCCCCTACCTCTGACCAATTGAAGAGAGAAAATATTTTTATTAATAAATATGGCAACTAAAAATATATACCAGACTGTTAACGGTGATTATTTCCAGGGGTTAGGTTTATAAGGAATGATTAATACCTGAACTTGCATCATGAACATATATTACTTTCATAATTAGAAAAAGAAAGTGACACAAAAGGGCAATATGATAAGGAAGAATGATTTCTGAAAATAATGTTGATTTGGCAGGACATATATAACTAATAGGAAAAAATAGGAACTCATGAACTATTTTCAAGAAGCTCCAATGTGAGACTTGGAATTACCAACGGATTACTAACACTGGTTTAGTGAATGATTCATGCTAAACTCTCTAAACTAATACGTGTTGACGATGTAAAATGCAAACTATGAATTGAATAAATATCTTTTCAAGGTGCTGGGGATTTAAAATATAATTATTTAGAAACTACAAAGATCCCATGTATTTATCACAGACTTGGAACTAATGAATAGGTAGACATTATTTTTTCCAACTGGATTCATCAATATTTAACTGTTGAAAAGAATTTTCAAAAGTAGCAGACAAGCTAAAGAACACAAAATTACTGTATTACCACATGCCAGATCTGAAGGAAACGGGATCGTTATCTGAAGATATTCTTGCCATGCTTTGACTTATCTATATCTCTTACTTTATTATGTTATAGACATATCTAATTTAACCTCTAATCCTAGGTTTTACTACAAATTAGAGCTGCTGCTACAGAAAATGTTTCACGTACTATAATCTTTCTGAAAGTATAACTGCAGTTTTTAACATTACATACAGTAACATTTAATGTAATTGTATGTAACATTAGACTCAACATTAGCAGGTCTTGTAGAAAACTGTAGTCTTTGCCATGTTTGTAAAGGAAGACCCCCTCTAATTATATAAAACCAAAGTCTTAAAATGGTGAGAAATACCTTTTACATCTATGTAAATCACTGAACATTGAGTAGAATTTCTTTGACCCCCAAATCCCATGCTGGTGAATCTAATTGTAATTAAAGGTAGTTACCACAAGATGGCACTGCTGATCTGATTCCTAACCAGGCCATCGCGCTTCCTTTCCATGTTTCACATTAAGAATCTTTGTTATTAGCAAAATTAAAGTTATTGAGCTAAAGAACTGTTAAGCATTTTAAACAGGAAAAAACCCAAGCCAATTTAGAATGTTCCCTACTATAGACGTTTCCCCAATTTCTGTTACTCTAAATCAAGTAGTCAAGATAAGGTTTTAAATATATAAAAACATGTAAAAATAAATATAAATAAAAGATGGCCAAATAGGAATAGCTCCAGTCTCCAGCTCCCAGTGAGATCAACACAGAAGGCAGGTGATTTCTGCATTTCCAACTGAGGTAGTCTGCTCATCATTAAGATTTGTTAGACAGTGGGTGCAGCCCTCAGGCGGTGAGCTGAAGCAGGGTGGGGCATCGTTTTCTCCAGGAAGTGCAAGGGATCAAAGAACTCCCTCCCCTAACCAAGGGAAGCTGTGAGGGAATGTGCCAAGAGGAACGGTGCATTCCGGCCCAGATACTATGCTTTGCCCACAGTCTTTACAACTCACAGACCAGGACATTCCCTTGGGTGTCTACACCACCAGTGCCCTGGGTTTCAAGCATAAAACTGGGCAGCCGTTTGGGCAGACACTGAGCTAGATGCAGGATTTTTTTTTCATACCCCAGTGGTACCAGAAACACCAGTGAGACAGAACCATTCACTCCCCTGGAAAGGGGGCCAAAGCCAGGGAGCCATGTGGTCTAACTCAGCAGATCCCACCCACACGGAGTCCAGCAAGCTAAGATCCACTGGCTTGAAATTCTTGCTGCCAGCACAGCAGTCTGAAGTCGACCTGGGACACTCAAGCTTGGTGGAGGGAGGGGCGTCTGCCATTACTGAGGCTTTAGTAGGTGGTTTTCCCCTGACAGTGTAAACAACGCTTCCAGGAAATTCAAACTGGGCAGAGCCCACCACAATGCAGTAAAGCTGCTGAAGCCACATTGCCTCTCTACATTCCTCCTCTTTGGGCAGGGCATCTCTGAAAGAAAAGCAGCAGCCCCAGTCAGGGCTTATAGATAAAACTCCCATCTCCCTGGGACAAAGCACCTGGGGAAAGTGGTAGCTGTGAGTGCAGCTTCAGCAGAATTAAACATTCCTGAGTGCCAGCTCTGAAGAGAACAGCAGATCTCCCAGCACAGCGCTTGAGCTCTGCTAAGGGACAGACTGCCTCCTCAAGTAAGTCCCTGACCCCCATGCCACCTAACTGGGAGACACCTTCCAGCAGGCATTGAGAGACACCTCATAAAGGAGAGCTCTGGCTGGCATCTGCTGGGTGTCCCTCTGGGATGAAGCTTCCAGAGGAAGGAACAGGCAGCAATCTTTGCTGTTTTGCAGCCTCTACTGATGATACCCAGGCAAAGGGGGTCTGGAGTGGACCTCCAGGAAACTCCAGCAGACCTATAGAAGAGGGCCTGACTGTTAGAAGGAAAACTAACAAACAGAAAGTAATAGCATCAACATTAACAAAAAGGGCGTCCACACAAAAATCCCATCCAAAGGTTATCTGCATAAAAGACCAAAGGTAGGTAAATCCACGAAGGTGAGGAAAAACCGGTGAAAAAAAAGGCTGAAAATTCCAAAACCAGAACACCTCTTCTCCTCAAAAGGATCACAATTCCTTGCCAGCAAGAAAACAAAACTGGATGGAGAATGAGTTTGATGAACTGACAGACGTAGGCTTCAGAAGGTGGGTAATAACAAACTCTTCCAAGCTAAAGAAGCATGGTCTAACCCAATGCAAGGAAGCTAGCATCATAATGCCAGGATCAAATTCACACATAACAATATTAACCTTAAATGTAAATGGGCTAAATGTTCCAATTAAAAGGCACAGACTAGCAAATTGGATAAAGAGTCAAGACCCATCGGTGTGCTGAGAGACCCATCTCACGTGCAAAGACACACATAGGCTCAAAATAAAGAGATGGAGGAATATTTACCAAGCAAATGGAAAGCAAAAAAAAAAAGCAGGGTTGCAATCCTAGTCTCTGGTAAAACAGACTTTATGCCAACAAAGATCAACTGTGCACTTAAGTGAGCCATGATCACACCAGTGAACTTCTGCTTGGTGACAGAGGAAGACCCTGTCTCAAACAAAACAAAACAAAACAAAAACCTTGATATCCAAAAAAAAAAAAAAAAAAGATACAAAGTAGCTCAACGCACCAGCAACAAAACACAAATGATGTTGAAGGTGCCATTTAAAAATTTATTTTATTACTTTTTTTGTAGATGAACTTCAGCTCTGCAACTTACACCTGGAATGTTAGGATCATGCACCTGGCGAGGTTGGCCCCTTGTCTTTTCAAGTAATCTTCATATTAAACAAAGAAAAAAATCTTATAAAAAGAAAACAAAAGCACAAATGATACAGAAACATTCTTAAAGTTAATATGCATGGGCCATTCACCAATTCATTCATATATTCAATTATAGTGTCTACTTTTCAGTAATAGTTAATGATAAGTAACACAGAAAAAATTTTTAATGTTGCTGATAAGTCAACAAAAAGTGATACAACCTCAAGTTCTTTTTGGAAGTAAGCCTGATATAAATCAATAAAAATTAAACTCACTGATTATGTATCATGATAAGGAAGGATATAAATCTATGGAGAGTGAGGAAATAATTCCAAGGAAGGCACTTTGGTCTCTGGTACACCAACCTATTCCATAGAAAGCAAACTATTTCATTGCCTAGGAGGTCACACACAGGTGCACATATTCTTTCATTAGCATGAGGAAAAACAAATAGACATTATAAATGTTTTATAAAAAAACAAACTGCGGCCAGGCATGGTGGCTTACTCCTGTAATCCCAGCACTTTGGGAGGCCAAGGCAGGAGGATCACGAGGTCAAGAGATTGAGACCATCCTGGCCAACATGGTGAAATCCTGTCTCTACTAAAAATACAAAAATTAGCCGGGTGTTGTGGAGCATGCCTGCTGTCCTGCTACTCAGGAGGCTGGGGTGGAAAAATCACTTGAACCTGGGAGGTGGAGGTTGCAGTGAGCTAATATTGCACCACTGCGCTCCAGCCTGGCGACAGAGCAAGACTCCATCTCAAAAAAGAAAAAGAAAAAGAAAACAAACGGCACGGTTTCCCTCAAATTATTAATCCTCCACCCCCCAAAGTTCCATTTCATCCCCATCGCTTTTGCAGTTTCATCTTTATGGAAATAATTGATATTTTAAACAATTGATTCATCAACAGAATACTGAATTACATATGGAAGTATAATTTTATCACACCAGAAAAAAAAGCCTTCCAGTTTAAAAGGCTATGATATCAAGAACCTCTGTTCAGACCTTCATTCTGAGCGTGCCCTGTTCTCCAGGCATCCTCGCCCCACAGACTGGAATCAAGTGTCAGCTGTCCGCCTCACTACGTGACAACCTTGCTTCCCTCACCCCTAAAATGGGGATAACACCTCACAGTGATGCAACATTGACTAGGAAAGATATATGTGTAAAATGCTCACAACACTGCTTTGTACATAATAAGGGCTCAATACATAGCATCCATTAAAATTTCCATAGGGCGGCCAGGCACAGTGGCTCACGCCTGTAATCCCAGCACTTTGGGAGGCCAAGGCGGACAGTTCATCTGAGGTCAGGAGTTTGAGACCAGCCTGACCAACATGAAAAAACCCTGTCTCTACAAAAAATACAAAATTAGCCAGGCGTAGTAGTGCATACCTGTAATCCCAGCTGTTTGGGAGGCTGGGGCAGGAGAATCGCTTGAACCCAGGAGGCGGAGGTTGCAATGAGCCAAGATGGCACCATTGCACTCCAGCCTGGGCAACAAGAGTGAAACTCTGCCAAAAAAAAAAAAGAAAGAAAGAAAACAACAACAACAAACAAAAAAAAGGCTTTATGTAAACCCTCTCTGGTAAACCCCATTCAGTAACTTCAGCTTACTTGGATTAAAATACAAAGTAACCTTTAAGGGATGTCAGTTCCCAAGGAAAAAGGACTTGTGAATAACATGAAATTGAGAATTAGTAAATATCCTGAATGACAGAATCAGAATCCAAAAGGTCTTCACAGAACAGAATGATGGCCTTAAAGGGGACAGCCTCGCCTTTGGAGTTTCTGGTCTGAAGCTAAGTTCTGCCACTTGACAAGGAAAGGAAGTGTAGTGGTGGGCAGAGGGCTCAGGTGACACTTCAATAGAGAGAGAGAGAAAAAAAGAGAGATCATGTCTTCCACGTAAATCCAAAATTGATCAACTACTTAGTGAGAGAAGATGTGGCTTTCACCTAGGGTGGCACACAACTGAGGAAAATATTAATTCTTACTGCAAAAATATGATTTGGAATAAGCAAATCTGAGGTTCTGTTAGAGCCTTTGAGAATGAAAAGGGTTACTGTTAATTATGCCAGTACATAGGTAAAAACTAGGGCTACCCTGGGCACACTGGGACATATAAACACACTATTTATACGCACGCTGGAAGTGCTACACATCTGAGCTGATGAAAGTTCAATGAATCAATAATTTGCTGACATTGCTTTAAAAACATTTGAGATCACTCATTGCTTATTATATGCCCTTTTCTGTCCTTTACATGTATTGACTCATTTAATACTCACAACAAAGTCCAAGAATATTATAAAATATCCCAAATTTGAAATATGCTTATGTTATGGATGAGGTAATTGAGGCATAAAGAAGTTAAGTAACTTGCCCTTGGTTACTCTTCAGCTTATCCTCAGGCTTACACTGACTAAACAGAGACTCCAGAGTCAGAGGCTCCGGCGCTGTGCATGTAATCACTATAAGACACAGTCCAGGGGCCTCTGGCTCTGGAGCCTCTGTGACACAGCCTCGTCACATCTAATCACTTCAGGCTGCACTAAAATGCAGTGAAGCGCATTCTGCTCACCAAGAAGAGGATAGTTCTACTGACCCCTGTTTCAGTGAGAACACAGCTAGGGACATTGTTTTTGATTCCAGGTCCCAATTTTTCACACAAACTAGGTTCACTGAACTGTGTTCAGTATGGCAAGGAAATGTGAGACCATGATACATATGGATGAGTGGAAAGAAATGGAAATGTTTAGTTTCGCGAAGAAAAGACTTGGTGGGGCATGAGAATGACTCAGCTATGTGGGTGGCATAGGGAAGAAAAGTGAGACTTGCTCTATTCAGCAGCTTTCAAACTGTTTTGACCACTGAGATCCAGTGCACATACATAGTTAATTATATAATTAAATAACTATAAAATCAAGACAAAGATTTCGTGAAAACTTTACCACTTGTGATATACTCTGATATTTCCTGTTTTGTTCTACTCTCATTCTATTCTATTTGTCCTTCTTCTCCTTTTATTTATGTAGTGTTATTACTTGTTTTTAGAGACACGGTCTCTCTGTCACTCAGGCTGGCATGCAGCAGTGCAATCATAGCTTACCGCAACCTTGACCTCTTGGGCTCAAGCCATCCTCCCACCTCAGCCTCCTGAGTAGCTGGGACAACAGGTACACGCCACCATGCCCAGCTAATTTTTAAATTATTCTGTAGAGACCTGTTCTTGTTATGTTGCCCAGGCTGATCTCAAACTCCTGGGCAATCTTCCTGCCTCAGCCTCTCAAAGCACCGGGATCACAGGCATGAGCCACCACCTCTGGCCTTTTTCTTCTCTTTTAATGATGGTCATAACCAATTAAAGTTATTTCACAATCTTGAATTTCAGCCTGATATTTAAAAAATACTGCTTTATATGGTCCCCCCCCAAAAAAACTAAAGAGCAGAGGACAGACATTACAGGAAAGTATATTTTAGCTCCACATAAACAGTGACGAAATAACAGCCAGAGCTGTTCAAAATCGTAAGGGGTACTCACAATTTCTGCAGGACACAGAAATTTCCCAACACTTGTAGGTGATGTAGGTATCCCACCATGGGCTGTGACTGGATTGGAAAGAATTTAAGTATTAGTTAAATGACTGAAATAAAGGAAGCCTCGGGTTCTTTCCAAACCTGAGGTTCCATTATTCTAAATCATATTTTTGTAATCGTGATAATACTTTCCCTTCAACAATGTCCGCTTCCCAAAAGATTTAGATATGTTCCAAGATACCAAAAGAGAAGGAAATTTTAAAAGTAGGTATGTAGAAAGGGAGGAGGGATGGAGGAAGGAAGATAGGAAGGAAAGGAAGGAAGGGAAGGAAATGAAGAAGGGAGGGAGGGAGGGAAGGAAGGGAAGAAGGGAGGGAGGGAGGGAAGGGAAGAAGGGAAGAAGGTAGGGCGGGGAGGAAGGGAAGAAGGGAGGGAGGGAGAGAGAAAGGATAAATAGAGGGAAGAAAAGAAAAAAGAAAACAAAGAGAAAGAAAACCATATAGAATTGAAATGTTTCCAAAGTAAATTCGAGGGTTTTGCCTTCAAAATAAAGTCTAAAGCTCTACTTTTCCCATCCCAATCAAAATGTAAATTGGGTTCATCCAGAGTGCAAGATTCCTGAGTGCCCTGTATAAGTAAAAGAAGAAAGAAAGGCATCTGAAAATCACTCGGGCTCTATGATTGGCTCTGATGGTATCCTTTTGGATCATTCTGGATGACCAGATCAGAACAGAAGAGCTGAGACTGGCTCATAAATTGATGTGTAAAATAGCTTTCAGCAGGGTTTGGTAAATTCCTTTTGACAGGTATACACATTGCAACAATCTTCAAAGGTAACTTCTGGGAGAGCCTCCTAATTCCTTTTAAAGATACTGCCAAGAAAGAAAAGTCAGAAAATATGAAGAGAAATCTAAATAAAGACAAAATGATTGAAAGGGGGGCATTAACAAAAATCCTAAAGGATGCAACTGATAGATGAAATATGAAAGATTCTATTAGCCCACTACCCACCAACAACCATGCAACCCATCATTTCTGTGGGCTCACTGCCAATAATACATAGCGCACTCTTGCCGCCACGTATCTTACTTAATTCTCAAAGTCATCTTCATAACCAAATGCTAACTCCACTGGCACAAGACCAGGGGTTATTCTCTGAGGAAAACTGATGTTTCAGTAATGATCTCAGCAGAGCTTCCTAAAAGAGATAGAAAAGTCCAAACTGGGGTAAATGATCCATCAAGTCTGCCAAGAGTCCTCTGGATACGTTCTACCAAACCCGCTTCCTTCGAAGGTCTCAGAATAAAAGGGTTGCATGGACTAGAAGAGTCACAATCCAGCCATATCTGGTTTTATTTGATACACAAGAAAATGGCTACACATGAATTAAGCAAATAAAAAAAATCGAAAGGGTATCCTCAACTGTAAAGGGTATTCCCTCCTCCTGACAAAATCAGTGATTCGGCATTTATCTTCAGTTAATACTATAGGTGCAAATGTTATCAATATATAATAATAGACAATCTTTGGAATTTACATACTCAGTAACAAGAAGTATTTTTTTTAATGGCATATAAAGTTAGAAGCTATTTGCTAAGACCATCTTGGCATCCTAGAAATGTGAATCCTAAGCTGGACTCATTCCCATGGTGTTATAAACTGCTCTACAAACCCTCAAATCAGGGATAGACAGTCCTTTGTGGAAAGATGAGTCCAGGAAATAAACTAAAACCAGACCTGAGTTTGGCAAGTGAGTGAAAACAAAGACTTGGAAACACAAGAAAAAGAATAGAGGCTGACGTAATTCAGGTAGGTTGGAATTCAAAGCATGCCCAGACCTTGGCAACAGAGAGCAGATGGATTAAGACAAGACCAAGACCAAGACCAAGACCAAGCCGAGCACAGCGGAGGAACACATACAAACCCCACAAGTGCCACATGGACACTTGCAAACCCAATGCACCACATCTAAAGACTACAGCAAGTTCACACTTGGTTCAGGCACGCATCTGGAAAAGAGGATGATCCCAACGGGCAGGGCATGGCGACAAACATAGAGAATACCCTCATAGCAAGACTTCTGTTTCTAGCAATATTGTGATGTAAGTACACAGAAAAACTGAGAATTGTTAAATGAAATATAACAAAGATTCTAAATGCACAGCTGAGCTTGCAGGGAAGTAAGAGAAATTTAGAACCAAAACCAGAAAAAGACATAAACATAGAACTGCTGCCCTGGCATTGACATTTCAGTTGCCCAGAGGGTATTTGTTAATACTGGTCATCAGGAAGTTTAGGATTTCACAGGCAGATGGAAGCAACAATGAAGCCTTGGTTTTGTTCAAGGTGATGAAGTAGAACAGGGCCCTTCGCTGCCCCCATGACCCCTAAAGGGCTACTCACTAAGTGCAAAGAGATGACAAGGAGTCTGTCTATCTCAGCCAACATGTTTGATGAGAGAATGAGAAACCTTCCCCAAACATGGGGTTCAAATTTATGCTACCTATACAGCTCAGGAACCCAAAGTTGAGACACTGATACTCTACATGCACAGCTGAGTTCCGGGGCTGAAAACACACTCATATAGTGCATATAAAAATCAAAAGCAAGTTTTCTCTAGAGCAATGGTTCCCAATCTTGACTGTGGGGTTTTAAAAACACTAATGCTTCAGGCTGGGCATGGTGGCTCAGGCCTGTAATCCCAGCACTTTGGGAGGCCAAGGCAGGCAGATCACATGAGGTCAGGAGTTGGAGACCAGCCTGACCAACATGGAGAAACCCCATGTCTACTAAAAATACAAAATTAGCCAGGCATGGTGGTGCATACTTGTAATCCCAGCTGCTCAGGAGGCTGAGGCAGGAGAACCGCTTGAACCCAGGAGGTGGAGGTTGCAGTGAGCCGATCACGCCATTGAACTCCAGCCTGGGCAACAAGAGCAAAACTCTGTCTCAAAAACAAGCCAACAAACAAATAAACAAACAAAAAAAAAAAAACAAAAAAAACACTTAGTCTTCAGTCTCACACTGACAGTATGAGTTAACTGTTCTGCTTAACTGAGGCTTCAGTCTAACACTCACAGTAACTGAGTTAATTGTTCTGTTTCCTACAGATTAGATTCATCTACTGAGCCTTTAAATATCAATCTGCCATCTTCATATTTAAAGGCTCAGTAGATGAATCTAATCTGCAGGAAAATTAAGAAACACTGCTCTACATTAGGAAGAATAGCTAATGGATGCTGGGCTTACTACCTAAGTGATGGGATAATCTGTACAGCAAACTACCATAGCACATGTTCACCTATGTAAGAAACCTGCACATCCTGCACAGGTACTCCAGAATTAAATTAATTTAATACCCAGAATTAAATTTAAAAAAACATTTAAATTAATTAAAGAACAAAAAACCCTAAAGCTTATAGAAATGATAAACATAAGCATTAGATTTCTAAAATCTTAAGAAGGTTAAACAGCAGACTAAAGACCTGTAGAAAGGAGTGGAGAACTAGATGATTGATCTGGAGAAATTATCTAGAATGCAGCACTAATGAATAGTTTTTTTTTTTTTTTTTTGATACAGAGTATCACACGGTCACCAGGGCTGGAGTGCAGTGGTGCGATCTCGGCTCACTGCAAACTCCACCTCACAGGTTCAAGCAATTCTCCTGCCTCTGCCTCCCAAATAGCTGGGATTATAGGCACTCGCCACCATGCCTGGCTAATTTTTTGTATTTTTAGTAGAGATGGGTTTCACTATGTTGGCCAGGCTAGTCTCAAAATGCCTGACCCCGTGATCCACCCGCTTTGGCCTCCTAAAGTGCTGGGATTACAGGTGTGAGCCATGGTGCCTGGCCAATGAATAATTTTTACAGGCACTCCAACAGAGAAATTAAGAATCATGTAGAATAAATGAGAATGTTCAACATATACCTAATCTATGTTCCAAAAGAAAGGAAAAGAAAACATTTTTCTGAATTAATGAAAACTGATAATCATAAAATTTGGCTTTTAAAAGCAGGATAAATCCATACCCAAACACATCATAGTGAAATGAAAATATCAAGGGTAAGGGCTGGATGCAGTGGCTCATGCCTGTAATCTCAGCAGTTTGGGAGGTCAAGGCAGGCGGATCACCTGAGGTCCAGAGTTCAAGACCAGCCTGGCCAACATGGTGAAACTGTGTCTCTACTAAAAATACAAAAGTTAGCTGGGCATGGTGGTGGGCGCCTGTAATCCCAGCTACTCAGGAGGCTGAGGTAGGAGAATCGTTTGAACCCCAGAGGCAGAGGTTGCAATGAGCTGAGATCATGCCACTGCACTCCAGCCTGGGTGGCTGAGCAAGACTCTATCTAAAAAACAAAACAAAACAAAAAAATCAAAGGTAAGGAAAGTTTCTTAAAAGTCACAAAGAAAAATTGTCTATAAGGAAACAACTAGACTGACAATGAATTTCTCAACAGCAACCACTTGGAGGATTTTCGGAGCTCACCATATGCCCTACTGAGTCTACAGCCATAATACTTCCTCTCAGCTTGCATATACTGTACCTAACTAGAAAACCAGATTGAACTGAGTGTAGCTCCATTTGGAAGAAATTGGAACAAGAGAAGCTGAAAGTAGTGATAATTTAAATATCAAATTTCTTGATAAGTATGGTATCTTTGGAGATTTATTGGGCATTAGCTATCCAAATGAAGAAACAACAGTACTACGGAGTCCCATCCACGCTTCATTCCCTTCCTGCCAAATGGCAAGCTTCAAAGAAACTAGTAGTCGAGCATGGTGGCTCACGCCTATAATCCCAGCACTTTGGGAGCCCAAGGAAGGTGGATCACAAGATCAGAAGATGGAGACCATCCTGGCCATGGTGAAACCCTGTCTCCACTAAAATACAAAAAAATTAGCCAGGCGTGGTGGCACATGCCTGTAGTCCTAGCTACTCAGGAGGCTGAGGCAGTGGAATCACTTGAACCTGGAAGACAGAGGTTGCAGTGAGCCAAGATCATGCCACTATACTTCTAGCCTGGTGACAGAGCAAGACTCCATCTAAAAAAAAAAAAGGAAGGAAAAAAAGAAACTAGTCTTTCTAAATTGATATAGTAAATGCTTCCTTTCACTAACAATACCAAGTATTGGCAAGGATGTGGAGCAATTGGAATGCTCATAAATTGCTAGTGGGAATGTACAATGGTAAACCACTTTGGAAAACAGTTTGGCAGTTCTTAGAAAGTTGAAATGTATTTATCATAAAACCTAGCAATTCCGCTATTGGGTATACATGCAAGAAAAATGAAAACATATGTCCACACACAGACTTAAACATGAATGTTCAGAGCAGCTTTTTCATAATAGCTGATATGGTTAGTCTTTTTGTCTCCACCCAAATCTCATCTTGAATTATAACCCCCATAATTTCCAGATGTCCAGGGAGAGACCAGGCAGAGGTAACTGAGTCATGGGGGCAGTTTTGCCCATGCTGTTCTCATGATGGTGAGTGAGTTCTCACAAGATCTAACGGTTTCATAAGAGGCTCTTCCCCTTTCACTTAGCACTTTTCCTTCTTGCCGCCTTGTGAGGAAGGGACCTTGTTTCCCTTCCTCTTCTGCTATAATCATAAGTTTTCTGAGGTCTCCCCAGGCATGCTGAACTGCAAGTCAATTAAACCTCTTTCCTTTATAAATTACCAGTCTCAGGCAGTTCATATAGAAGTATGAAAATGGACTAATATAACAGCCCAACACTAGAAATAATCCAAATGTCCATCAACAGATGAATAAACAGATTGTAGTATATCCACACAATGAAATATGATTCAGCATTAAAAAGAAACAAACTGGTTCAGCATGTAAGGAACTTAGAAGTTGCTACTCCATCCTAACATCAAGTAAAAACTGGAACAGACTGAAAAATCAATGACTCTTCTTAGATCCATCAGAAAAGTAGAGTTGCAGGACAAACCACTGTCCCAAATATCAGAGAGACAGGCAGATACTGAGAATCACAACTTATCAGAGCATAAACTCCCAAGCAAAAACCTCCACAGGAACAAGTGCTGGGATAAGAAAACTTGAACTGTAATTAATGCATTGCTAGAGGCTCAGTGGAGACAACTGTTAAGTTTAAAACTCCAGAGAGACCCAGTCACATGGGGGCTTCCACACTTTTGTAAATTTTATGTCCAGGAGCTCTACCTCACAGCAAATATAAGAGAAAAATTCCCTCGTGATTCCAGCAGAGGGACAAAAAATAAAACCAATTTTGAAATGTGCCAGAGCATTCTGTTCTTAAGAAAGCCTGGCCTCAGAAGAAACTATTTTACCAGAGCCTATTGAGGTTTTATCAGAACCTGATCGACCTGGGGAAAGGGAAATACCCAACCCCAGCTCCCTCTAGCTTTCCACATGGAAGAAAAGAAATACTCAATTCCAACCCCTTCTAAGTCATTCTTTCCCATGTAAAGAGTGGAAGAGGGGGGATGAGGAGATGGAGAGAGATAGGGTTTGAGAAACAGGGATGAAGTTCACAATTCAGGGGCATAGGTTCACCAAAAGACTGAAACCTGCTCATAAGATCACAAAACGCTTCCTGATATGGTTTGGCTGTGTCCCCACCCACATCTCATCTTAAATTGTAGCTCCCATAATCTCTACATCGTAGGAAGGACCTGGTGAGAAGTACTTGAATCATATGGGTGATTACCCCCATGCTGCTGTTCTCATGACAGTGAGTCAGTTCTCGTGAGATCTGACAGTTTTATAAGGGGTTTTTCCCCCTTTTGCTCGGCACTTCTCCCTTGTCTGCTGCCATGTAAGACATGCCTTTGTTTCTCCTTCACCTCTGCCATGATTGTGAGGCCTCCCAGCCATGTGGAACTGTGAGTGCATTAAACCTCTTTTTATAAATTACCCAGCCTCGGGCATTTCTTCATAGCAGTGTGAAAATGGACTAACACATTTCCCCTTCCTTGTACACCTTACCACTACATTACTAAAGGCCTATTTACCACAGTTCCTTTTACCCAGTATTACATCACGCGTACCTTTTAACAAAAAATTATAAGGCAAACTAAAAGACAAGAAACACAGTTTAAAGATATGAAGAAACTGAACAAGCATATCTGAATAGATTATCCTTTTAATGCCCATGAGATCAATAGTAATGATGGCCCCTCTTTCATTTCTGATATTAGTAATTCATGTCCTTTTGTTTTTCTTAGTTAACCTGGCTTGAGGCTTATTGATTTTATTGATCTCTAAAGAAAACCTATCAGTTTTTGGTTTTATTGATTTTATCCATTGATTTTCTATTTTTAATTTTATTGATTTCTGCACTGATTTTTATTACCTCATAGTTTTCTTCTTACTTTCAATTTAATTTGCTCTACTTTTTCTAGTTTCCTAGAGTGAAAGCTTAGATAATTAAGATCTTTTTTTCTAATGTATACATTTGATATAAATTTGCTATAAATTTCCATCTAATTATTGCTTTTGCTGTATCCCCCACATTTTGAAACATTGTATTTTCATTGAGTTCAAAATACTTTTAAATTTATCTTGCAATTTCTTTT